>CM053033.1:9369546-9582046 GCA_028564925.1 Lithobates sylvaticus | reverse complement strand
TGGGGAAATCCCTCCCGCAGCGCTTGTGTTCTGCCAGCGTGGGGGGGGGGGTTGGGGATGTACACATGAGGAGGAGCCTCCCTTGCCAGCAGAACACAGTAATCACATGGGGAAAAGAAAAAAAAACGTGCTGAGGCCAATCGATGGATCCAGTACAACCAGTCTGCCCGTAGCTGGATCGCATCTCGGCGGGTCCCTGCTGAACAAGCCGAGATTCGGTCCATCTGTGTTTGTCATAACTCTTCAATTAGTGCTGCAATGGAGGAGGGAGTGAACGACACATGTAGGGGGTTTTAGCGCTCGCTCCTGTGATGGTGGGGGGTGAGCAGTAATGGCTGGGAGTGTGTTAGCAGCATCCTAGCAACTAGGCTGGATGGGATGATGGCACCTCTGGGTGTTTTTGGGGCCAGGCTTTGGGAAGTGCATAAAAGGGCCTACACTTAAAGTAGGGGCAATATCTAACTTTTAGTCAAAGTTGCTGTCAGAAACCATGAAATCAGACCGAGACAGAAGTAAAGTTAAATCGCACTTGTTTAATAATAAAAGTAAAAAGAACAAACGTAGTCAAAACATAGCCAAAGTTCATTAACCGGAATAGATAGTCAGCCAAGCCAGAAGTCAGGGATCAAAGTAGTGGAACAGCAAGCAGGATCTGGAGCCAGAAGGGATGTCGGCAAAGCCAGTCTTTAAACAGGAACGCAAGAGATAGTTTCTAGTGATGTTGACCAAGGTGAAGGCAGAGCTCCTCTGGACTGGATGGCTTAAGTAGGCAGGACTGACGAGCAGGATATCATCAACAGCTGAGTAACTGTAGAGAGAGAGATAGGAGCTGGCAATTAGTCGCTAGCTAAGCGGCCAGCTCAGAGAAAGAAGGGCTGAGCCCAGCCCTGGCAGTTGCACAGCTCGGTCTTATCTACAGCCACCCCTTACCTGCATAGGCAGTTTTTTTTTTTGCAAAAGGTGAAATAACCCTTTAATGTTGATATAATGAATCACTAAAATGTCTGTGCGGCTATAGAAATGAAGTTAAAGTGGACAAACCAGGAGCTCCCTTGCTTGGAGCCAGTCATTGCCCAGTCATCTTCCAGATTCGGTGTCCTGGGCCATCTTGATTGGCTGGCTCAGTGATGAAGGAGGATGGTTTTGGTGATATTTGGAGATGGAGTTGGTGATGTAGCTCAGGCCAGAGCTGTGGATGGTTTTGAATGTTGTTGGTATTTTGAATTGTATTCGTTTGTTGGGTGAGTGGAAATCAGTGGAGGGATTGGCAGAGAGGGACGGCAAGGTAGATGAGCATGGCAGCAGAATGAATGCAAGGCTGAAGGGGGTATAGTCTGTGTAGAGGAGGTCAACGACGAGAAAGATAATGAGTGAATTGTTAGCTTGGTGGTATCATTGGTTTAGAAATGGGTTGGGGGGGTTGTGGAAATGTTACGGAGGTGAAGGTGGCTGTGCAGGCTTACAAACTATACAAAATGTATACTTTCAACCACATATATGGACTGTGATGGTTATAGAATGGTCTATTACTGTGGATCTCAAAGTCCTTGAGACCAGGGATGACCAGTAAATTCTTCCCAAATGTCTGTGCCCTGATGGTAAAAAAAAAAAATGAATACTCTCATAATAAAAGTATGGGAATACAAAATGTCTTGACATTCTGGAAGGGGCTAGATGTCATTTTTGGGGAGTTGGGTGTTCTGGAGGTAGTTGAGGGACTCTGCAGCAGATTTGTTGGAGTGCAGCACTGTGCGAGGTCAGGAGGCACTATGGGGGGCTGAAGGCTCTTAGGCGGTCGGGGGAGCACGGCACTGTGGGGACTGGATGCTTTTAGGTTGTTGGGAGGTACTATAGGAGGTTGACAGCCACAGTGGAGACTGAACGCTCTTGGGCTGGGGTTCACTCTGGGGACTGAAGGCTCTTAGCGGGTTGGGGGCACTTTGGGATGTCGGCAGGCACTGTGGGGACTGAAGGCTCTTAGGGGGACAGGGGAGCACGGCACTGTGGGGACTAAAGGCTCTTAGGCGGTCGGGGGAGCACGGCACTGTGGGGACTAAAGGCTCTTAGGCGGTCGGGGGATCGCGGCACTGTGGGGACTAAAGGCTTAGGCGGTCGGGGGAGCACCACACTGTGGGAGGTCGGCAGGCACTGTGGGGACTGAAAGCTCTTAGCGGGTTGGGGGCACTGTGGGATGTCGGCAGGCACTGTGGGGACTGAAAGCTCTTAGCGGGTTGGGGGCACTGTGGGATGTCGGCAGGCACTGTGGGGACTGAAGGCTCTTAGGGGGTCGGGGGAGTGTGGCACTGTGGGGACTGAAGGCTCTTAGGCAGTCGGGAGCACAGCACTGTGGGAGGTCGGCAGGCATTGTGGGGACTGAAGGCTCTTAGCAGGTTGGGGACACTGTGGGATGTCGGCAGGCACTGTGGGGACTGAAGGCTCTTAGGGGGGTCGGGGGAGCGTGGCACTGTGGGGACTGAAGGCTCTTAGGCGGTCGCGGGAGCACGGCACTGTGGGAGGTCAGCAGGCACTGTGGGGACTGAAGGCTGTTAGGTGGTTGGGGGATCGCGGCACTGTGGGGACTGAAGGCTCTTAGGCCGTTGGGGGAGCACGGCACTGTGGGGACTGAAGGCTCTTAGGTGGTCTGGGGAGTGTGGCACTGTGGGGACTAAACTCTTATGGGGTCGGGGAGGCACTGTGGGAGGTCAGCAGGCACTGTGGGTACTGAAGGCTGGTAGGCGGTCGGGGGATCGCAGCACTGTGGGGACTGAAGGCTCTTAGGCGGTCGGGGGAGCACGGCACTGTGGGGACTGAAGGCTCTTAGGTGGTCTGGGGAGTGTGGCACTGTGGGGACTAAACTCTTATGGGGTCGGGGAGGCACTGTGGGAGGTCAGCAGGCACTGTGGGTACTGAAGGCTGGTAGGCGGTCGGGGGATCGTGGCACTGTGGGGACTGAAGGCTCTTAGGTGGTTGGGGGAGCACGGCACTGTGGGGACTGAAGGCTCTTAGGTGGTTGGGGGAGCACGGCACTGTGGGAAATGAAGGCTGGTAGGCGGTCGGGGGAGCGCAGCACTGTGGGGACTAAACTCTTATGGGGTCGGGGAGGTACTGTGGAAGGTCAGCAGGCACCTTGGAGACTGAGCGCTCTTAGAGGGGGGGATCCCTGTGGAGACTGAAGGTTCTTAGTAGGCACTGTGGGAGGTTAGGAGATCTGCAGCTAGCAGTGGACTCGGGAGGAAGGAGGCCGTGGCCAGGCAATAGGCCTCAGGCAGGTGGTTGAGAACCACTCACTCGTCTATCGTATAGGATGTGTGACACAATAGAAGTAATATTAAATAGGAGAAGTGATGGGATGAAAATATTATATAAAATGAGTGATGGGATAAAAGCAATTTATGCGATGTATACTAGCACATTAAGGTGTTTTGTTTATCCATTACATTTCTTACTCTGAGCACTTGCTTCAAGCAAAATTATTATTTTATTTTTCCTTTTCTTTAAATATGGGTCCCCCCGACCCATATTTAAAGAAAAGGAACAATAAAATTATTCTGCTTGAAGCAAGTGCTCAGAGTAAGAAATGTAATGGATAAACAAAACACAGATAAGGGAGGTGGTACAGCTTGGAGCCGCTGGGATTAGAATCCGCCACAAAACCTTGCAAACGGTGAAGGTGCAAGCATATCAAGCCAACATCTTGTGGCATAGTGGGACCCAGAGTAGTCCCAGGCCAAGAAGACCCCGTCCGGGATCCAAATCAGTCTTACACGTTTTGGGGTAAACCCTCTTCATCAGAGCGCCTACACGTTTCGAGGGGGAACCCTCTTCATCGGAGCGCCTACACGTTTCGAGGGGAAACCCTCTTCATCGGAGCGCCTACACGTTTCGAGGGGAAACCCTCTTCATCGGAGCGCCTACACGTTTCGAGGGGAAACCCCCTTCATCGGAGCGCCTACACGTTTCGAGGGGAAACCCTCTTCATCGGAGCGCCTACACGTTTCGAGGGGAAACCCTCTTCATCGGAGCGCCTACACGTTTCGAGGGGAAACCCTCTTCATCGGAGCGCCTACACGTTTCGAGGGGAAACCCTCTTCATCGGAGCGCCTACACGTTTCGAGGGGAAACCCTCTTCATCGGAGCGCCTACACGTTTCGAGGGGAAACCCTCTTCATCGGAGCGCCTACACGTTTCGAGGGGAAACCCTCTTCATCGGAGCGCCTACACGTTTCGAGGGGAAACCCTCTTCATCGGAGCGCCTACACGTTTCGAGGGTAAACCCCCTCCATCAGAGCGCTTACACGTTTCAAGGGTAAACCCTCTTCATCAGAGCGCTTACACTTTTCAAGGGTAAACCCTCATCGTCAACACGGAAGCAGGTTTTGGATCCAAGAGGGCATCTTCTTGGTGTTGGACTACTCTGGGTCCCACTATCCACTGTGCCATGAAAAGGTGGCTTGGAATACTGTGTACCTTCACTGTTTATTATATAAAGGTTAAAAACATACTCGCAAAGTACCCCTGGGATAAAGCACTAGGGTGGTGCACCCTCTGTTTGTACTTTTGCAGTTAACTGGACTACCCCAGTCGCTAGATGGCAGCAAAGGCCTGGCTCATCCCCTGATGTTTTTGTAAAAGGAGGCACGTGTGAATTGACCCTAGTCCACCTGTGCGGAGGAGGTGTTGTATTATACCTGTGCATCCCATGTGGGTGCTGGGTACCCACCATAGAGTCTGTAAAGCAGTACCTAGCACTGATGAATTATCTGTAAAATAGTGGCCATATGTCTGCTATACACTAGTGTTTCTGGATGCACCGTTGGCTTAAAAAAAAGGAGCAAAAAAGAAATGATTTGCATGACTCCGCCCACTTACCCTATAAGCAGAGACGCTCCATTATTGAATTTTGTGCTGGAAGTGAGGAGGTGTAAATCTTATCGGAAAGCAATGCTGCATCTCCTTTAAATGTAAAGATTTGCCGTTTCATTGTATATTCAGGTATATATTTGCTCCCCAAGCACAAAAGACTCGTCGGCTTATAAAATATGCTACAGATTTTAGCTGATCAAGAAATAAACCTCCTCAGATGTG
Source organism: Lithobates sylvaticus (assembly GCA_028564925.1). Classification (NCBI taxonomy): domain Eukaryota; kingdom Metazoa; phylum Chordata; class Amphibia; order Anura; family Ranidae; genus Lithobates; species Lithobates sylvaticus. Next base: position 9,576,961 of record CM053033.1, on the reverse strand, counting down.
TAAATCAGGGAGAGGAACTTTCACATTCCTGCTCTGGTTTTATTGGGTGTTTGCAGACTGAATTAATTGCACAGTTACGGCTTCATTACCATTACAAAGCCCGGCCCGTGATTTATTTGGTAACTTTCCCAGCTCGGCCTCTTTCATTGAGCAGCGGGGGGGGGGGGGGCGCGTTTTCTCTTCTGGTTTGTTATAATTTCTTCCCAGACAGAACAGGAAGCTGCGGAGCGTGTCTTGTCCCTGTTCAGCTGTTAAATACTGCAGGAGGAAATGTGAGGTTTTTGTGTGGAAGTCCTGTAAATCCAGGTTCAGGAAGTCAGATTTACATACAGCTGTGTGCTGTCTGCTTTGCTATCCTGCAGTAATGGTGTTCTAAATGCCTAAAGGGTAACTCCATGTTTCACGTCCCTTTTTAAAATGGTTCATTTAGGCCAAGCTGGCCCAAAATAACTTCACTGCACTATTGCTGGGTGCGCTGTATTACCTGTTTGTAGCCTTAGCTGTAAAATATACAGCGTGTGTTGACTGTAGCCTCAGCTCTATACAGTATACAGTTGTGTTCTCGCAGTGGGATTAGGACTTCCTGCCCCGATCCCAAAACAAAATAATCAAGCTGTGCACTACTTGGCCATTCACAGGAAGCTTTGCATTAAAGCTTTGCGTTCTATTGGCCATTCACCGGAAGCTTTGCATTCTACTGACCATTCACCGGAAGCTTTGCATTCTATTGTCCATTCACAGGAAGTGTTGTATTCTATTGGCCATTGACCAGAAGCTTTGCATTCTATTGGCCATTCACCGGAAGCTTTGCATTCTATTGGCCATTCACCGGAAGCTTTGCATTCTATTGGCCATTCACTGGAAGCTTTGCCTTCTATTGGCCATTCACTGGAAGCTTTGCCTTCTATTGGCCATTCACAGAAAGCTTTGTATTGTATGAATGAATACAAAGCTCCAACTGATTGGCTGAGGGGGACAGATGACATCACAATCTCTGCCAATCAGAGGAAACTTTGTATTAATTTATAGAATATAAACCTCCCTGTGACTGGCCAGTAGAAAGCAAAGCTACCTGTGACTGGCCAGTAGAAAGCAAAGCTTCCTGTGACTGGCCAGTAGAAAGCAAAGCTTCCTGTGACTGGCCAGTAGAAAGCAAAGCTTCCTGTGACTGGCCAGTAGAAAGCAAAGCTTCCTGTGACTGGCCAGTAGAAAGCAAAGCTTCCTGTGACTGGCCAGTAGAAAGCAAAGCTTCCTGTGACTGGCCAGTAGAAAGCAAAGCTTCCTGTGAATGGCTGAGCAACCTGTTTTTTTATTTTTTTATTAGTATTTTTGTTCTGGGAGCAAAATTCTAATCCCACTACCAAAACACAGTTCTGTATAACTGAGGCTACATACAGGGAATACAGCGCAGCAGCCAAGTGCACTTTAGTGCTGTAAGTACTTCATTTGGGCCAGTTTGGCCCAAACAAACTATTTGAAGGGACTTTAAATGTGGGGTTAGGCTTTAAAATGAAGGTTTAGGTATGGCAATTTTAACATGTTGCACCCGCTTTGACCAATACAACTATGTATATACCATACCTGTGGGATCCCCATGGAAGCTGTGAATCCCTGTAGTAAACGCTGCTACTCCACCACTACTACAGTGATTGCTGCTAGCTTCTAGGTCCGGTGCCGAGCAGCTGTCCTGCTTATTGAACACAGGAGGTTGCCTGCTCGGCACAGGGAACCCTTTTTAAATGTTCTCAATGAATGTGAAGCATTCTTCGATTGGACGAGGTGGAGATTTTGTCATCGCCACTTCGCCCAATACGAGAACCCTTCACATTCATTGAGAAAATGCGAAGGGCTCCCTGTATGCCGCCTGTCCTGAGCCGTTGACCTCCGATGTTCAGTGAGCAGCAGGGCAGCTGCTCTGCCCGGAACCCAGAAGCTAGCGGAGATCACTGTAGTAGAGGTGTAGTAGCAGTGTGTATTACAGTGATTTCCAGCTCCAATGCGGATCTCACAGGTATGGCACTTACATTGCCAAAGATGTCCATACCTGAACTTCAGCTCTTAAACAACTTTTTATATTCTATTTTCTTAGTAATAGAAGTTTAAATTACTTGTTTGTTGTTAAATCAGAGGTAACATTCACTCCTAATACATAACTTTGTTTCCTTTGTAGACTAAAGGAGTGGTCAGTACGGCGGTATCGGCGGCTGTACAGGCGGCTCGAGGAAGAGGACGAGTGGCATTGGCCAGAGGGGCCTTTGTGGGAGCTGCTGCTGCTGCCCCGGGATATATAACCCAAGGTACACAAGTCATTGTTTTGAATACCAGAATCGCAAAAAAATGAAAAAATAGGGAATATAATGCTCTCGTAATGCACAAAAATATATATTTTAAAAAAGGACATCACTCTAGAGGAGCCTGGGGGGTTTGCACAATGTGGGAGACTGGAGGGCACTGTCCGAGGCACTATGGGGGGAACTAGAGGCTTCACAGCAAGCAAGGGGTCACTGTGGGATCAGTTGGCACTGAACACTCCTATGGGGGAACTGTGGGAGGTTGGGGGGGGGGCACTGTGGGGACTGAAGGCTCTTAGGGGGTCAGTGGGAACTAAAGTCTCTCGGGGGGGGGGGGGGACTGTGGGGACTGAATACTCTTAAGGGGCTGGGGGGCACTATAGAAACTGAAGGCTCTTAGGGAGCTGGGGGTGCCCTGTGAGACTTCGGTATGCTGCAAGCTCTTAGGGGGCTGGGGTGGGGAGGAGCACAGTGGGAGGCCGGCAGGCAATGTGGGGACTGAAGACTCTAAGGGGGGTACTTTGGGACCGAATACTCTTAGAGGGGTGAAGGTTGCTGTAGGAACTGAAGGCTCTTGGGAAGCTGGGGGTGCCCTGTGAGACATTGGCATGCACTGTGGGGACTAAAAGCTCTTAAAGGGGGCTTGGGGGGGCAGTAGAAAGTTGCCAGGTACTGTGGGGACTGAAGACTCTTGGGCAGTCGGGGAGGGGGGGTACTGTGGGAGGTCAGCAGGTACTGTGGAGACTGAAGACTCTTCATAGTTGGGAGGCACTGTGGGAGGTTGGCAGGCACTGTTGGTCCTGGAGGCTCTCAGAGGGGGCACTGTGGGAGGTTGGCAGGCACTGTTGGTCCTGGAGGCTCTCTTAGGGGGCACTGTGGGGACTGAATACTCTTAGGGGGCACTGTGGGGACTAAAGACACTTGGGGAGCTGGGGGGGGGGGGCACTTTGGGAGGTTGACAGGCACTTTAGGCAGCACTGTAGGAGGTTGACAGGCACTGTTGGAACTGAAGGCTCTCAGGGGGCACTGTGGGGACCAAATACTCTTAGGGAGCACTGTGAGGGGGAGTGCCAGCTAGCAGTAGACCCAGGAGGGGGGGGGGGGAGACCACGGCTTGGCTATATAGGCCTTGAGCAGGTGTTTGAGAACCACTAGTCTATTATATGAGATGTGTGACAGGATAGAATTAATATTATACAAGACAAGTGATGGGATAAAAGTAATATATTACTGATTCCCTCTTAAGCTGCAAACGCAGTGAGCGGGTGCGCAAATGCACTGATACATTGCTGCCTGGCAAAAATGATCCCCCTTCCTATTCCTGTTGTGTTCGGTGGGCAGTGCCACCCACTGAACATGAACCTATTCAACTGAATGGGGCCGTGCTGCATCTGCAGGCAATGCACATGGTTGTGGTGCAGGTATTTATGGGTTAAAGCAAGCAGTGAGAAGGCAACACAGAGGTCTACTCAACACCTATCAAATGCTCTATGAAGAGTGATCCAACTAAAGAGCACAAAGTATAAGAGACCCTAACTGGGAAGTCAGGCTTCCTACATATACAATACCATATATGGGAGAAGTTAAGTTAATTCTTAACATCTCAAACATTTACATGCATAAAACCCAGGGCTTTTTTTCAGGGGGAACTTGGTGGAACTGAGTTCCACCACCTCTGGCTCAAAAACTTGGGGGGGGGAGGGGGCTGCTCACCACACACAATCACTTGTAAACACAGAAGTCCGGTTTCTGTGTTTACAAGTGACAGCTCTGCACTCTGTATGTAATGCAATCCTGGTGTTTAATGCCCCTTTAAGACCCCTCCTACTGTTCGTGAAATTTGACCACACCCACTATTTAATGTGATTTAGAGGGTGTGTGTGGGTGGAGGAGTTTTGGGGGGGTCGTGGTTAAGTTCCAGCACCTATTTGAGGAAAAAAAGCCCTGCATAAAACCACAAATGTTTAGAAGATGTTATTCACATTCAACTGGAGTTCTTCTGTAATGTTGAAGACATTGGCAGATTATCCAAGTCACTTCTTTAGGCACACACCCAGAGCATTCATAGCAAGAAGATCCATTGAACGTGTCTGACGTTCAGTAGAACTGAGGGACAAGCTGGGAAACGTCTTCAATGATGCAGAACAAGTCCGGTTGAATGTGATCACCTACTCCAAGTACACCGTGACCTGGAGAAACGAGAACCCTCCCAGACACGTAAATGGCCCTTTTCTACTTGATGGCTAGGCTCGTTGACTTGGCTTCATTTTGAGGTCTTCCACTATCCATCTAATGATGGCTCTGGAAATGGCAAGCCTAGAAGGGTGTCATTGTGTTTCCTTTGCTGCCTCTTTCATACTGTAGTAAGGATGTCGTATCAATCAGATATGCGTACTTGGCTTTTGGGGGTTATACCGGGATGATGCCCGCAGCTGCAGGCATCATCCCGGTACCGTTGTTTAGAGCGGGCGATTGGCTATCCAGGTATAACAACCAATGCGCCTAAAAGCCGCTCGGCTGTTATACCGGAGGAGCGGGAGGGGACATTCCCCCCCCCTCCCGCCGCCTCGCGCCACTCTTACCGGGCCTCCCGTTCCATCGAACATCCGCCACTTCCTGCGGCTAGTGACAGACTGGAAGCGACGTCATGGCATCACTTCCTGTTTACTCGGCTGCCAATGGCGCCAGATTTAAAAAAAATATATACAGTATTCAGATACACCGTTTTCGGTGATCTGAATACTTTGAAGTGCGAAGGAGGGATTTGGGGTCTTTTAGACCCCCGATCCCTCCATAAAGAGTACCTGTCACCACCTATTACTGTCACAAGGGATGTTTACATTCCTTGTGACAGCAATAAAAGCGATCACGTTTTTTTTTTAAACACAATTTAATTATCTAAAATTAAATAAAATAAATAAGAAAAAAAGTATATATATTTTTTTTTTTTTTTAAAGCGCCCCCTTCCCCGTGAGCTTGCGCAGCAAAGAAAACTCATACGGAAGTCGAGCCCGCATAGGTAAACTGTGTTCAAATCACACATGTGAGGTATCGCCGCGATCGTCAGAGCGAGAGCAATAACACTAGACCTCCTCCGTAACTCTAACCTGGTAACCGTAAAACATTTTTAAAGCGTCGCCTATGGAGATTTTTAGGTACCGTAGTTTGTCGCCATTCCACGAGTGCGTGCAATTATAAAAGCGTGACATGTTTGGTATCTATTTACTCGGCGTAACATCATCTTTCACATTATACAAAAAAATTGGGCTAACTTTACGGTTTCATTTTTTTTTTATTTATGAAAGTATCTTTTTCCCCAAAAGTTACGCTTAAAACACCGCCGCACAAATACCGTGTGACATAAAATACTGCAACAATCGCCGTTTTATTCTCTAGATTCTCTGCTAAAATATATATATATATATATATATATATATATATATATATATATATATATATATATATATATATATATATATATATATATAATGTTTGGGGGTTCTAAGTAATTTTCTAGCAAAAAATATGGATTTTAACTTGTAAACACCAAATTTCAGAAATGGGCGGAGTCATGAAAGCGATAATCAGACTTTTGTAATGTTTTTTTATTTCCAGGATATGCAGCTCCGTATGGATACAGCACCGCAGCGCCGGCTTATGGTATGTACACAACAGCAAGTTTCATGCTGAAATGCACAAAAAAAAAATAAAAAAAATGTACATGGGATGGTGGGAGAGGTCCCGCATTTTTTGGGGGCTAGTTGTCCCCATCGTTCTGTGATAACATTTTTTTTTTTTTTTTGGTCGCTACATAGACGACCTTCTTTTTATATGCACAGAGGAGGTGGGTAGTTTAGGTGATTTGGCTTTGCTTCTCTTAATGATAATAACCTCAACCTGCGGTTTACAGGTCGTATGGATTCTGGGTCCCTGGATTTTCTGGATGTAACTGTGGCAGGTGAGGGCAAAATAGGATTTTGTGTCTAGGTTATACAGAGAACCATTGGCAGGTAAATACCCTGCTGAGGGCAGATTCCGGAAATCCTGAACATACTATCAAAGGTATATACCGGTAGGGCAATTCCTTGGACTCAAACATATACGTAGCGAGGAGTTGGCGCTCCAGACAGAAGTAGTAACAGTTTAGAAACAAGAGGTTATTCGGAATCTTATCTTGAATCGGGCAATCAATATTGGCAACGACACTGTAAGGGGGGGGGGGGGGTGCAATTACTCTGGGATAATAACAATAAAAGTAAGAATAAATACAACTTTGGCTAAAGATGTCCCTTTTTTTTTTAGTGTTGAGTTTGGCAAGATTGAGCTAACCATTAAGAAATATCTCCCATTCCTATACAATGATCCCATCTATGCACAAATTTTATCTAAAGGGATTAAAGAGGTCTCTCATAGAGCCCCTGGCCTGAGGTGGGGGGCACCAGAGACGAACAGCGCCGATTGTCGGCATTCAGAAATGCACGGAAAGGCCTGGGGACAGTTCGGCTGACCTCGGAAAGGCCCATGAACGGAGTATTTCCAAGGTCAGCTGAAGTGTGCTCTGGCTTTTTTGGGCGTTTCAGAGGCTCCGGTGCCCCCCGGCTGCCTCTGGCCGCATGCGGTATTGCATCCCATTGACGTCAATGCGGAACAAATTATTTTCATTTCCATTGACTTCAATTGGAAAACTCGCTTTGATATGCAAGTACTTTGGATTACGAGCATTCACCTGGAACGGATTATGCTCGTAATTCGAGGTTCCACTGTACAAGTAAACAACAGTCTTCACATTGGGGTGATCGTATTCACCGCTTATATGCCTTTTATTGAGGGTAAGAGTCAGTAATATTGGATATCAGTCATTTTTTATCACTTCCCGCCCGGCCTATAGCAAAATGATGGCCGGGCGGTGGTTCGGTTAACGTGGCAGGATAACAAGCCGGCGCACGCCCGTGGGGGCGCGTTGCGCGCAAATCGTTGTTGTGGCATCTCAGTCTGACACACCGCAACTCCGATTTAGGTAAAGAATCACTGATGGAGACTCTTTACCAGGTAATCAGCCGTGTCCAATCACAGCTAATCGCGATGTAAACGGGAAGAGACGTTTATCGGCTTTTCCTCACTCGCGTCTGACAGATGTGACTAGAGGGGGGGCCCCTCATAGGACCACCAGGGGTTGCCACCACTGATGACCACCAGGTATGCCACACAGTGGCCACAAATGATGCCAATCAGTGCCCATCACTAATGCCTGCCAGTACCTCCTTCACAGTGATGCCCATCAGTTCCACCATATCAGTGCCCGTCAGTGAAGGAGAAAACTTTATTTACAAAATTTTATAACCAAAACAAAACTTTTTTTTATTTTTTTCAACATTTTTGGTCTTTTTTTTTTTATTTAGCAAAAAATAAAAACCCCAGAGATGATCAAATACCACCAAAATAAATCTCTATTTGTGGGAATAAAAGGTTAAAAATGTTGTTTGGGTACAATGTTGCATCACCACGCAATTGTCATTTAAAAAGAAGCGGCGTGGAAAGCTGAAAATTGGCCTGGGCAGGAAGGGGGGGGGGGGAGTGACTGGTATTGAAGTGGTTAAACTATTTTGTAGGTATCTAATTGTTAATATACATTTTAACAGTTATGTGTATTGTAGAAGTATGTACATTGTTGTCTATAATATACATTATTAATGAGCGATTAGCTTTTGTTGATACACATGTTTTTTAATCTTGATTGGTTATTGTTAACATCCCATATACTGTGCCTCACAAAAGTAAGTACACCCCTCACATTTTTGTACATCTTTTCTTCTATCTTTTCATGTGACAACACTGAAGAAATGACACTTGTCTACAATGTAAAGTAGTGAGTGTACAGCTTGTATAACAGTGTAAATTTGCCGTCCCCTCAAAATAACTCAACACACAGCCATTAATGTCTAAACCGCTGGCAACAAAAGTCAGTACACCCCAAGTGAAAATGTCCAAATTGGGCCCAACGTGTCAATATTTTGTGTGGCCACCATTATTTTCCAGCACTGCCTTAACCCTCTTGGGCATGGAGGTCACCAGAGCTTCACAGGTTGTCACTGGAGTTCTCTTCCCCTCCTCCATGATGACATCACGGAGCTGGTGGATGTTAGAGACCTTGTGCTCCTCCACCTTCCGTTTGAGGATGTCCCACAGATGATCAATAGGGTTTAGGTCTGGAGACATGCTTGGCCAGTCCATCACCTTTACCCTCAGCTTCTTTAGCAAGGCAGTGGTGGTCTTGGAGGTGTGTTTGGGGTGGTTATCATGTTGGAATACTGCCCTGCGGCCCAGTCTCTGAAGGGAGGAGATCATGCTCTGCTTCAGTATGTCACAGTACATGTTGACATTCATGGTTCCCTCAATGATCTGTAGCCCCCCAGTGCCGGCAGCACTCATGCAGCCCCAGACCATGACACCCCCACCACCATGCTTGATTGTAGACAAGACACACTTGTCTTTGTCCTCCTCACCTGGTTGCCCCCACACACGCCTGACACCATCTGACACCAAATAAGTTTATCTTGGTCTCATCAGACCACAGGACGTGGTTCCAGTAATCCATGTCCTTAGTCTACTTGTCTTCAGCAAACTGTTTGTGGTCTTTCTTGTGCATCATCTTTAGAAGAGGCTTCCTTCTGGGATGACAGCCATGCAGACCAATTTGATGCAGTGTGCGGCGTATGGTCTGAGCCCTGACAGGCTGACCCCCCACCCCTACAACCTCTGCAGCAATGCTGGCAGCACTCATACGTCTATTTCCCAAAGACAACCTCTGGATATGACGCTGAGCACGTGACCTCAACTACTTTGGTGGACCATGGCGAGGCCTGTTCTGAGGGGAACCTGTCCTGTTATACCGCTGTATGGTCTTGGCCACCGTGCTGCAGCTCAGATTCAGGGTCTTGGCAATCTTCTTATAGCCTCGGCCATCTTTATGTAGAGCAACAATAAATTTTTTCAGATCCTTTAGAGAGTTCTTTGCCATGAGGTGCCATTTTGAACTTCCAGTGACCAGTATGAGAGAGTGAGAGCGATAACACCAAATTGAAAACACCTGCTCCCCATTCACACCTGAGACCTTGTAACACTAATGAGTCACATGACACGGGGAGGGAAAATGGCTAATTGGGCCCAATTTGGACATTTTCACTTAGGGGGGTACTGACTTTTGTTGCCAGCGGTTTAGACATTAATGGCTGTGTGTTGAGTTATTTTGAGGGGACGGCAAATTTACACTGTTATACAAGCTGTACACTCACTACTTTACATTGTAGACAAGTGTCATTTCTTCAGTGTTGTCACATGAAAAGATAGAAGAAAAGATTTACAAAAAATGTGAGGGGTGTACACATTTTGTGAGAATATATATATATATATATTATATATATATTATATATATATATATATATATATATATATATATATATATATATATATATATATATATATATATATATATATATATATATATATATATATAAAAATTTAGACACACACCTTTTGTGTGTCCATTATCTGGAGCTATGATTTAGTCATCTGGTAGTATAACTGTAATTGTATGTCCACAATTCTACAAAAAAATACAAATTCTGGGTCCACGATTTCATGTAGCTACTCCTTTCCATATCAGTTTCAGACCTTGCAATTGATGTAGATGGGGGGGGGGGGGGGGGGTTGCTATGAAGCTATATGAACCAGCAACCCAGAAATTTAAGTGTTAATAGTTTGAATTTCTCTTCTGTTCATTGATAAAAAAAAAAAAATTATCTATTTGGGGTGACCCCCCCCCCCCTTTTATTTCCCTTCTAGGTAGACTTGCACACAGTTGGTGAAGGAACTCGGCAGGTAGGTCGTTCTCTGTACATCTTGGAGAACTAAGCACAGATCTGTGGATGTCGGCTGCCTCCAATCCTTCTGTCTCCATGTCATCCCAGACGTGCTCCATGATGGTGAGATCAGGGCTCTGTGGGGGGGCCAAACCATCACTATCAGGACTACTTGCTCTTCTTTACAGTGAAGATAGTTCTTGATGACATTGGCTGTATGTTTGGGGTCATTGTCCTGCTGCAGAATACATTTGGGGCCAATCACACGCCTCCCTGATGGTATGGCATGATGGAGGAGTATCTACCTGTGTATCTCATCATTGGGGACACCTTTGATCCTGTCCAAATCTCCAACTTCATTTGCAGAAATGCAGCTCCAAACCTGCAAGGAACCTCCACCATGCTTCACAGTTGGCTGCACACACTCATTATTGTACCGCTCTCCAGCCCTCTTCTCCCCCCCCCCAGCAAACTGCCTTCTGCTACAGCCAAATATTTCACATTTTGACTCGTCGGTCCAGAGCCCCGGCTGTCATTTTTCTGCACACAAGTTCCTATGTTTTCCTGCAGGGTTGAGTCGCTTAGCCTTGTCCGATGCAGGAAACCATAGGAACTGGGGTGCAGAAAAATGAAAGCCGGTGCTCTGGACTGACGAGTCAAAATTTGAAATATTTGGCTGCAGCAGAAGTCAGTTTGCTGGGGGGGGGGAGGGCTGGAGAGTGATGCAATGAGTGTCTGCAGGCAACTGTGAAGCATGGTGGAGGTTGCTTACAAATTTGGGAATGCAATTCTGCAAATAAAGTTGGAGATTTTGGTCAGGATCAATGCTGAGAAATACAGGCAGATACTTCATCATGCAATACCATCAGGGAGGCGTGTGATTGGCCCCCAAATGTATTTCGCAGCAGGACAACCACGACAAACATACAGCCAATGTCATCAAGAAATATCTTCAGTGTAAAGAAGAACAAGGAGTCCTGGTAGAGATGGTTTGGCCCCCACATAGCCCTGATCTCACCATCATGGAGTCTGTCTGGGATGATATGAAGAGACAGAAGGATTGGAGGCAGCCGACATCCACAGATCTGAGCTTAGTTCTCCAAGATGTACAAAGAACTACCTACCTGCTGAGTCCCTTCGCCAACTGTGTGCCAGTCTACCTGGGAAAAGGGGGAGTCACCCCCAAATATTGATTTGGTTTTCTCTTCATTTACTTTCCATCTTGTTCATTGATGAAAAATAAAATATTAACACTTCGATTTCTGAAAGCTTTCTTCATTTACAGCTTTACCTGCCTAAGACTTTTGCACAGTACTGTATATTTAGGCCCAATTTTACCTTGCAGTGCAGAGGAGACCCATTGCATGAGTATTTTTTTTGTTTTTCCAGCCCAGAGTTGGGCTTTAAAGCTGATCTTAACTTGAAATAGTTTGTTTGGACCAAGCTTGTCCAAACTATTGACCTGCACTAACAGTTGTAGCGGCTGTATTCCTTGTATGTAGCCTCATCTATACAGTATACAGCGCTGTGCTCCTGAAGAAGTACTAAGACTTCCCATTTCACTCCCAGAACAAAAATGCCTCAGCCATTCACAGGTAGCTTTGTATTCTAGGAATGACTATAAAGCTTCCCCCTGATTGGCTGATGTCACCAATTCCACCTCAGCCAATAAAGGGAAGTATTGTATCCATTCGTAGAATACAAAGCGTCCTCTGAATGGCTAAGCAGTGCTCAGCCCGTTTTTGATTTTGTTTCTGGGAGTGGGACGGGAAGTTCTCATCCTGTTACTAGAACACAGCGCTGTATACTATATAGGGCTGAGGCTACAAACAGAGCATCCAGAAAGTATTCACAGCACTTCACTTCTTCCACATTTTGTTATGTTACAGCCTTATTCCAAAATGGATTAAATTCATTATTTTCCTCAAAATTCTACAAACAATCCCCCATAATGACAACGTGAGAGAAGTTTGTTTGAAATCTTTGCAAATGTATTGAAAAAATCCCATGTACATAAGTATCGCAGGCTCCTCCCCGTGTACAAAAGTATCGCAGGCTCCTCCCCGTGTACATAGGTATCGCAGGCTCCTCCCCGTGTACATAAGTATCGCAGGCTCCTCCCCGTGTACATAGGTATCGCAGGCTCCTCCCCGTGTACAAAAGTATCGCAGGCTCCTCCCCGTGTACATAGGTATCGCAGGCTCCTCCCCGTGTAATATAGGTATCGCAGGCTCCTCCCCATGTACATAGGTATCGCAGGCTCCTCCCCGTGTACATAAGTATCGCAGGCTCCTCCCCATGTACATAGGTATCGCAGGCTCCTCCCCGTGTACAAAAGTATCGCAGGCTCCTCCCCGTGTACATAGGTATCGCAGGCTCCTCCCCGTGTACATAGGTATCGCAGGCTCCTCCCCGTGTAATATAGGTATCGCAGGCTCCTCCCCATGTACATAGGTATCGCAGGCTCCTCCCCGTGTACAAAAGTATCGCAGGCTCCTCCCCGTGTACAAAAGTATCGCAGGCTCCTCCCCGTGTACATAGGTATCGCAGGCTCCTCCCCGTGTACATAAGTATCGCAGGCTCCTCCCCGTGTACATAGGTATCGCAGGCTCCTCCCCGTGTACAAAGGTATCGCAGGCTCCTCCCCGTGTACATAGGTATCGCAGGCTCCTCCCCGTGTACATAGGTATCGCAGGCTCCTCCCCGTGTACATAGGTATCGCAGGCTCCTCCCCGTGTACATAGGTATCGCAGGCTCCTCCCCATGTACATAGGTATCGCAGGCTCCTCCCCGTGTACATAGGTATCGCAGGCTCCTCCCCGTGTACATAGGTATCGCAGGCTCCTCCCCGTGTACATAGGTATCGCAGGCTCCTCCCCGTGTACATAGGTATCGCAGGCTCCTCCCCGTGTACATAAGTATCGCAGGCTCCTCCCCGTGTACAAAAGTATCGCAGGCTCCTCCCCGTGTACATAGGTATCGCAGGCTCCTCCCCGTGTACATAGGTATCGCAGGCTCCTCCCCGTGTACTATAGGTATCGCAGGCTCCTCCCCGTGTACATAGGTATCGCAGGCTCCTCCCCGTGTACATAGGTATCGCAGGCTCCTCCCCGTGTACATAGCTATCGCAGGCTCCTCCCCGTGTACATAGGTATCGCAGGCTCCTCCCCGTGTACATAGGTATCGCAGGCTCCTCCCCGTGTACATAGGTATCGCAGGCTCCTCCCCGTGTACATAGCTATCGCAGGCTCCTCCCCGTGTACATAGGTATCGCAGGCTCCTCCCCGTGTACATAGGTATCGCAGGCTCCTCCCCGTGTACATAGGTATCGCAGGCTCCTCCCCGTGTACATAGGTATCGCAGGCTCCTCCCCGTGTACATAGCTATCGCAGGCTCCTCCCCGTGTACATAGGTATCGCAGGCTCCTCCCCGTGTACATAGGTATCGCAGGCTCCTCCCCGTGTACATAGGTATCGCAGGCTCCTCCCCGTGTACATAGGTATCGCATCCTTTGCCATTACACTCAGGTTCCTCTTGTTTCCACTGATCATCCTTGAGATGTTTCTACAACTTGATTGGAGTCCACCTGTGGTAAATTCAGTTGATTGGACATGATTTGGAAAGGCACACACCTGTCTATAGAAGGTCCCACAGGTAACAGTGCATGTCAGAGCACAAACCAAGCCATGAAGTCCAAGGAATTGTCTGTAGACCTCAGAGACGGGATTGTATGGAGGCACAGATCGGGGAAGGGTACAGAGACATTTCTCCAGCATTGAAGGTCCCAATGAGCACAGTGGTCTCCATCATCTGTAAATGGAAGAGGTTTGGAACCACCAGGACTCTTCTTAGAGCGGGCCGCCCGGCCAAACTGGAGATCAGGGGAGAAGGGCCTTAGTCAGGGAGGTGACCAAGAACTCGATGGTCACTCTGAGCTCCAGCGTTTCTCTGTGGAGAGAGGAGAACCTTCCAGAAGAACAACCATCTCTGCAGCACTCCACCAATCAGGCCTGTGTGGTAGAGTGGCCAGACAGAAGACACTCCTCAATAAAAGGCACATGACAGCCCGCCTGGAGTTTGCCAAAAGACACCTGAAGGACTCTCAGACCATGAGAAATGAAATTCTCTGGTCTGATGAAACAAAGATTGAACTCTTTGGCCTGAATGGCAAGCGTCATGTCTGGAGGAAACCAGGCACCGCTCATCACCTGACCAATACCATCCCTACAGTGAAGCATGGTGGTGGCAGCATCATGCTGTGGAGATGTTTCTCAGCGGCAGGAACTGGGAGACTAGTCAGGATCGAGGGAAAGATGAATGCAGCAATGTACAGAGACATCCTTGAAGAAAACCTTCTCCAGAGCGCTCTGGACCTCAGACTGGGGTGAAGGTTCATCTTCCAACAGGACAACGACCCTAAGCACACAGCCAAGATAACAAAGGAGTGGCTACGGGACAACTCTGTGAATTTCTTTGAGTGGCCCAGCCAGAGACAAGATTTGAACATCTCTGGAGAGATCTGAAAATGGCTGTGCACCGACGCTCCCCATCCAACCTGATGGAGCGCGAGAGGTCCTGCAAAGAGGAAATGGGAGAAACTGACCAAAAATAGGTGTGCCAAGCTTGTAGCATCATACCCAACAAGACTGGAGGCTGTAATTGGAGCTTCACCAAAGTATTGAGCAAAGGCTGTGACTACTTGTGTACATGGGAGGAGCCTGTGATACTTGTGTACATGGGAGGAGCCTGTGATACTTGTGTACATGGGAGGAGCCTGTGATACTTGTGTACATGGGAGGAGCCTGTGATACTTATTTACATGGGATTTTTTTAATTTTTAATCAATTTGCAAAGATTTCAAACAAAGGGCTGTGAATACTTTCCGCATGCACGTACAGAATACAGCACACCTGTTAGGCCAGAAAATAGTTTGAACCAGCTTGGCCCGAATGATCTGTTTAAAGTTAAATCTGGAGATCGGCTTTAAAGCCTGGAATTGTGAGAAGGCTGCATTACTTACCTTATCCCTGCTATGGCGCTGTCCTTCAGCATCATTGCGTACAATGCAGGGCTATGAATCCTATGTGGAGGAGGCAGGATTGTGAGGTCAGCCAGGAGAACCTTAGAGGGAGGTTTCATGGGATCAGTCGCACTGCTAGAAGGACCTAACTGGAGTGAGGAATAAGGTAAGCATCACACCCAGGGGGAAAAAAGAGAATTTAAAACTTACAGTAGTGGAGGTGGGCAAGGCAAAGGCAGTTTTGAATCCAGACCATAGGGGAGGGCATCAAAAAAGGTCGATCTTCCTTGTGCCCAGAATTTGGCTTCAATTTGCTGAAAAAAAGATTTCAAAGCCTTTTTCTTTTGTGTAAACCAGCACTTCAGTATCTTTCAATCAACCCCCCCCCCCCCCCCCCCCCCCCACGTTTGGTGAGAAATGATGCCCCCGCACATACACAGGGGGAAGCTGATCTCTCTAGGAAGGGTAAAACCATTACACTGTACAATCACTTTTTTGACCTTTTGAAATGTCAGATGTCCATTTTATTTGGTCTCCAAACTTTCTAAACAAAGGGTCAGTTTACTGTCCTTCAGACTTTAGGAGGACTGGACTGTGGCCATTGGGAGTAGAAAAGGTCCTGACATCGGTGGGGGAAAAAAAACAATGCCTCATCGTTGGTTTCATTGGGGAGGAATTGTTTCCCTTCATTGGGGGGGATAGTGTCTCATCATTAGGCCCGATTGGGAGAAATTGTGTCCTGTCATTGGGCCCCATTGGGAGAAATTGTGTCCCGTCATTGGGCCCCATTGGGAGAAATTGTGTCTCGTCATTGGGCCCCATTGGGAGAAATTGTGTCCCGTCATTGGGCCCCATTGGGAGAAATTGTGTCCCGTCATTGGGCCCCATTGGGAGAAATTGTGTCCCGTCATTGGGCCCCATTGGGAGAAATTGTGTCCCGTCATTGGGCCCCATTGGGAGAAATTGTGTCCCGTCATTGGGCCCCATTGGGGGAGGAATCTTGTCCCGTCATTGGGCCCCATTGGGGGAGGAATCTTGTCCCGTCATTGGGCCCCATTGGGGGAGGAATCTTGTCCCGTCATTGGGCCCCATTGGGGGAGGAATCTTGTCCCGTCATTGGGCCCCATTGGGGAGGAATCTTGTCCCGTCATTGGGCCCCATTGGGGGAGGAATCTTGTCCCGTCATTGGGCCCCATTGGGGGAGGAATCTTGTCCCGCCATTGGGCCCCATTGGGGGAGGAATCTTGTCCCGCCATTGGGCCCCATTGGGGGAGGAATCTGGTCCGTCATTGGGCCCCATTGGGGGAGGAATCTTGTCCCGTCATTGGGCCCCATTGGGGGAGGAATCTTGTCCCGTCATTGGGCCCCATTGGGGGAGGAATCTTGTCCCGTCATTGGGCCCCATTGGGGGAGGAATCTTGTCCCGTCATTGGGCCCCATTGGGGGAGGAATCTTGTCCCGTCATTGGGCCCCATTGGGGGAGGAATCTTGTCCCGTCATTGGGCCCCATTGGGGGAGGAATCTTGTCCCGTCATTGGGCCCCATTGGGGGAGGAATCTTGTCCCGTCATTGGGCCCCATTGGGGGAGGAATCTTGTCCCGTCATTGGGCCCCATTGGGGGAGGAATCTTGTCCCGTCATTGGGCCCCATTGGGAGAGGAATCTTGTCCCGTCATTGGGCCCCATTGGGGGAGCAATTTTGTCCCGTCATTGGGCCCCATTGGGGGAGGAATCTTGTCCCGTCATTGGGCCCCATTGGGGGAGGAATCTTGTCCCGTCATTGGGCCCCATTGGGGGAGGAATCTTGTCCCGTCATTGGGCCCCATTGGGGGAGGATCTTGTCCCGTCATTGGGCCCCATTGGGGGAGGATCTTGTCCCGTCATTGGGCCCCATTGGGGGAGGAATCTTGTCCCGTCATTGGGCTCCATTGGGGGAGCAATTTTGTCCCGTCATTGGGCCCCATTGGGGGAGCAATTTTGTCCCGTCATTGGGCCCCATTGGGGGAGCAATTTTGTCCCGTCATTGGGCCCCATTGGGAGTTTGTCCCGTCATTGGGGAGAAATTGCGTCCCCTCTTTGGGCCCCACTGGGAGAAATTGCGTCCCATCAATTGTGCCCTACCATTGGTGTCAGTGGGGGGGATTATGCCCCATTGTTTGTATCGGTGGATGTAATGCCCCAAGGACCAGATAAAAGCAAGCAAAGGGCCGTAGTTTGAAGACCATTGCTGTACAGAGTAAATTGTCAGCACAAATCAGTTTTGTATTACATAGAATGTAAAAAAAAACACTTACCCGAGTCTCTTGTCTTTTCAGGTATCCCTAAAAGGATGGTCCTCTTACCAGTTATGAAATTTCCAGCATATCCAGTTCCCCATTACTCCTTTTTTTAACAAACGCATCGGACAGGACCGTTTGGAATGTCAGAAAAATGGAACTTATTTTCTTTGATTGTGGGATTTCCTTTGTAAAGACCCCTTTTTCCTACTTTTTTTATTTTAACAGAAAAAAAACACAGAAAAAAGAATTTAGTTATTTAAACAAAAAACTTGAAGAAAATTGTACTGTGAAATGTTACCTCATTTACAGATTAAAAAAAAAAAAAAAAAAACTCTTTTACTGCCAGAAGACACAGCCATGTATAGAAGACGTCTGGTCTGGCAGCGGAGGTAGCAGGCCTTCTGCCCTAGAAAATGATGTAGGCGACACAAGTATACCTTTTAAAATGAAGTACGAAAACTGTAAAATTGATAAATACATTTATGAAGGATGTATGATATTAAACTAATAACAGAATAAAATGTTTTGTCCTATATTTTGTGCGTGCCGACTCATTTCTACTGTATATCGCCTCTTGGAACAACCATTCTTTAACCAGGGTTCCTTGACCGCCCCATCTGATGGAGCCTTCATAGTGATTGGACCAACACCACTTGGCAGAGCCAGCACTATGACATCAGAGATCTTTTTGGCTGTCTGGAAGTGTGGTATTCTGACCACTAATGTAATGGGCTTCTCAATGACCAACAATTAATTATTTTTAGCAATTCCCTCAGAATGCAAAGTGTTCCTTGTAAGAAGGTTGAGAGAGGCTGACTTGGAGTATATTGCAGCTAGACATGTGCAATTCGTTTTGGTTTTTTTTCATTCGTACGAATGAACGAATCGTTCGAATTGAACGAATCCGAATAACGAATCGTACGAATCCGAAAAGCAACAAATCCGAAAAACGAAAAAAGGAACAACGAAAATGAACGAAAAAAATGTGTACATTCGTAACTTTTTTTTTTTGTTGAATTGGTAATTTTCCGTGTCCCTTACAATGGTGCTGCTTAACGTGCTTCTAATGGATTGAACAAAAACATTTTTTTTCGATTCGTAATGAATGGATTGAACCCAAAAATTCGTACATTCGTAACTTTTTTTTTTCGATTCGTAACTTATTTTTTTTTTCGATTCGTAACTTATTTTTTTTTTTTCGATTCGTAAATTATTAAAATGTAATAATAGCATACACATTAAATTATGAATTATGCTCCGATTACGAATAACTATGAAATGCGTCCGAATTTCGAATAAACGAATGAACAAAAATTAAACTAACGAAAAAACGAATCAACGAAAAATAACTCTTACAAATGTACGAATCGTTACGAACAACGACGACTTACGAATGTACGAATCGTTACGAATACGAACACCGACGACTTACGAATGTACGAATCGTTACGAATACGAACAACGACGACTTACGAATGTACGAATCGTTACGAATACGAACAACGACGACTTACGAATGTACGAATCGTTACGAATCAACGGAAACGAAAAAAACGAAACGAAAAAAAACGAATTTTTATTCGGAAACGAAACGAAAATAAACAAATTTTTTTGTTGTGCACATGTCTAATTACAGCCCTTTTCAACATGGAGGAACCCTTGAAATATCTTTCCAGTATGAGGGAACCCCTGCTAGACATTACCATATTACCCTCTTACAGATATAGCTACAAAGATCAATGGTAACTTATATGAGAGGCAGAAATTGCTCAAGGAACCCATAGCAACCTCTGGAGGAACCCTGGTTGATACACCCTGATATGTAAACTTTTTTTTTTTGCAAAATCTTTTTTTATTAAATTTTTCATTAGCATACAAAATTGCCCACGCAGGGGCCAAACATTACCCACACAGGGGCAAAACTTCCGATATGGCAACGGACCACATCAGGGCACACCATATACCCTAAACATTCTGCCTCTGAAGCAGCAACAGACCGCAACAGGGCAGATCAACAGTAATACAACCTTACTTATTTATACCCCAATGTGGGTAGAGGTTTAGTTCAGGAGGTTCTGTGCTCAATATTATATTGACAGGATAAATTTGACATGAGTACTTGGGTCAATCTACTATCATACTATAACCATGACGTTAATCTAGGGGTTAGTTACTGCATCAGTTGCCGTAGTAGTGTCATCTAACCAACAGGTCCACACCTTTTCAAATTTTTGTGGGCAACCCTTGCCCGAGTAGGTGGCTTTATACAGGGGTAAACTGGCTTTCACTAGGTTTTTCCAGAACCTGACAGAAGGGGGAGATGATTGTTTCCAGTTCATTGTAATGGCCTTGCGTGCATAGTACAACAATAGGGATATGAGTATTTTCCTAGCCTCGAGGATTGACATTTGCTCCACCAGCCCCAGCAGACAGTATTTAGGATCGTATGGAACATTAGTCTTGGTAATCTTAACTACCGCATGAAGAACTTCCTTCCAATAATGTGCAATTGCTGGGCAAGCCCAGAAAATGTGAAAGAATTCCCCTGGTTGATAGGAGCAACGCCAGCACGCCGGGAAATGCGCCGGCGACATCTGGTGCAGTCTGTGGGGTGTGTAGTGAGCTCTGTGTATAATTTTGTATTGGACCAGTTTGTCCCTGTCTGAGACCAGAGGGGAGAATGGAAAATCCCAAATCTGATATGTAAACTTTACCTTTTTTTTTTTTTATGGTGTTTTTATGTGCTAAAGGTTTATTCTGAATATTATTTTGTATAATAGATAATGTACTAGGGGTGCATCTGTGTCCAAATTTCCACGGCTCTCTATTCTGCCCAGTTCTGATTAAGTGTTAGAGGTGAACCGCTACTTCTTCCTCCTAGTAATGTAATAGTAAAGTAATTCTTCCTTCATTATATCAGGACATTGGGGATCCTCCTTGGCTTCGCACATTAAGGACTGGGTACAGGAGCTTTGTCATCTTATGAGAATAGAGATCCTAAGAACATATCTCCACAATTCGCAAGATTATTTCAAAACAGATGGGGTCCTTTGATTCTGTTAATCAAAGCCTCCCCCTTTCCTAAATAAGGGGGTCTTGAAATCCACATTCTGCTAAAAAAAAGGGGGTGATATCATGGAGTGGTTGAGTTTTAGCAATAAACAATCACTGTCTCGTTTCTACCGTATGCAGCCACAATTTGCTGATGGGGTGGACCTAAAGCTCATGTCTTTCCCACCTTACCCTTCCTCTACTCTGTTGCTCATTTGCTTTCTGTTTCCTTTCTCGCAGCCATTGAACACAGGACCTACCCATCTGTTCTGAAATACTTATTAAGGGGACCCTGGTTGAGAAACCCTTCTCTTGCCTTTTCCTCTTTATATATCTGAACCCTTGGCCACAGGACCTACCCACCTGTTATGGAATACATATTCTGTGGACCTTTGTTGACTGTATGGGGTCGATACCATGGGTAGTTGAGACCTTTAACATTGTCAACCAAAGTTATCCCACTTCTATTGTGTGGAGCTACACCTTTGGGTGGGGATATGGAGTGGTTGAGACCTTCAGCATTGTCAACCACTTGAGCCAAAGTTGTCCCACTGATGTGTGCAGTAACATCTTTCCACTGGCCTGGGCCTACACCACCTTGCCCATGTCTTGCCTAACTTTCCTCTACCCCAGCCTTTCAAAACCTTTTCAACCCTTGAAATAACTAGTGTGAGGGTCAGTGGGACGAATGTTCCTTACACTTGTGGTCATTGGAAAGAATTCCCCCCTCTTACAGATGGCTAACAACATTAATGGCATCAGTGGGAACTTATCTGAGAAGTAGTAATTGCTCAAGGAACCCTACGGTCCCACAGAACCCTGGTTGAGAAACCCTTCTCTTGCCTTTTTCCTCTTTATATATCTGAACCCTTGGACACAGGACCTACCCACCTGTTCTGGAATACATATTCTGTGGAACTTTTGTTGACTGTATGGGGTCGATACCATGAGTGGTTGAGACCTTCAACATTGTCAACCACTCAGAACCAAAGTTATCCCACTTCTATTGTGTGAAGCGACACCTTGCTGCTGAGGTGGGCCTACAGCACCATGCCTGTGTCTTCACCACCCCTACTTCTCTTACCTGTTGCTCATTTCCTTCCCATTTTCCTCTTTATCTAAAACCTTTGAACACAGCACCTACCCATCCATTCTGGAATACATATTCTGTAAACCTCTGGCACATGTGGACCTTTGTTGACTGTGTATGGGAGGAGTGGTTTCAATATCATGGAGTGGTTGAGACTTTCAGCATGGTCAACCACTCCAGAGCCAAAATGATCCCACTTCTTTTGTATGCAGCCACACCTTGCCGCTGGCCGAGGCCTACAGTACTGTGCCCGTGTCTTCCCCACCTACCCTTCTTCTACCCTGTTGCTCATTTCCTTCCTGTTTCCCTCTATCATGACCCATGGACACCGCATCTAAGCATCCATTCTAGAATACATATAGTCTTTTAACTGGGTATGATAATGTGGTATTTCTTTTCAATCCCCAGCAGCCAAAGCTGTAGTCTGCTGCTGTGTATTGCTTAGTAGAGATAAGCTCAGGTGTTCTCCAAACTCATTTCTATCTTAATTTCCACTTTGTGCTACATTCTTGTATAGGAGTCTCCAAACTTTGTAAACAAAGGGACAATTTCCTGTCCTTCAGACTGTAGGGGGGCCTGACTGTGGCCATTGGCAGTAGCAATTGTCTTGGCATCAGTGGGGAATAAACAATGCATTGTTGGTATCCGTGGGAGGAATAGTGACCCCGTCATTGGTATCCGTGGGAGGAATAGTGCACCATCATTGGTGTCAGTGGGAGGAATAGTGCCCAGTCGTTGGTATCAGTGGGAGGAATAGTGTCCCATCATTTGAGCCAATGGCAGAAGTAGTACCCCATTGTTGATATCAACAAGAGTTACGCCCATTGTTGGTATCAGTGGGAGAAATGGTGCTCCATCATTTGAGCCAATGGCAGAAGTAGTGCCCCATTGTTGATATCAGCAGGAGTTATGCCCATTGTTTGTATCAGTGGAAGGAATAGTGCCCCAAGGGCAGGATAAAGGCAAGCAAAGGGTTGCATTGGGCCCGAACCAAAGTTTGGAGAACACTATTCTAGTCAAAGCAACTGCAGGTTGGGTCATTCTCCGAACCCCTTCAGCACACATAGACAAAGGAGAGGGATGCTGGTAATGGCAATGGGCCCTTACTTTGTCAATGACATGGACTAAATATACTAACATCTGCCCACCATATAAGAGCACTGATGTCATCAGCAATCCCGTTCCTTGAATTGCATGTCCTGCTGGATGGGGAATGACCTTGCCTGCATCTGACTAGACTAGAAAAAAAAGCACAATGTGGAAATTCAGATCGAAATGGGTTTGGAGCTCATCTCTACTCAGCAGCTGCCTACAGGTTTGGCTGCCAGGGATTGGAGGGAGGAAATACCACATTAAAATACACAGTCAACAAAGATCAACATGGCCCAGAATATGCGTTCCAGAACATATGAGTAGAGATCCTGTGGACTACAAAATAGGGAAAAGTGGAAGTTCAGACAGAGATGAGTTCGGAGGACGCCCAAACTCATCTCAAGTGCTGGAGGGGAAGTGCCGTTCTTCACATTTTTTTACTGATTTATGGTTTTGGGAGGGAAGACATGCAAAAAATATACATAAATCTTCAGCATAGGTCTGAACGTACCTTCGTTTTTCAGCATCCTCTCGATATAAAAGGGAGTCTTGTTTGATTTACAGAGTCCTCATCCCAGCAGGGATATAGGGGTAGGGTGGGCTTTCCTTTACCGCATTTCTTGCCCCAAGATCTGCACACAGGCTTTTAAAAAAATAAAAAAAGTGCTTAAGTGCTCTTAAACACACATA
This sequence comes from Lithobates sylvaticus, assembly GCA_028564925.1. Taxonomy (NCBI): domain Eukaryota; kingdom Metazoa; phylum Chordata; class Amphibia; order Anura; family Ranidae; genus Lithobates; species Lithobates sylvaticus. The sequence continues at coordinate 9,553,590 of CM053033.1, read as the reverse complement.
TAATACAAGTGGCTTTTGCTTGTTTCTGGTTTCCACCATCACTTAAAGCAGCCTTTCTCAACACAGAGGAACCCTGGAAACAATTCTCCAGTCTTGAGGAACCCCTGCTAAAAATCTACAACTCATACATTAGTGTGATGGTCAATGAGAAGAATGCTTCTTACACTTGTGGTTATTGGGAAGAATTACCCCCTTACAGATAACTAAAAAGATCAATGGTGTCCTTGAGAACTTACCTGAGAGGCAGAAATTGACCATTGCTCAGAGAACCCCTAGAGGAACCCTGACTTAAAGACTCTACACTTTAATCCCCCAATGTTTTGGTCCACTGGAGTATCCACGTCTACTCCAAAATCTCTGCAGGTAATACCGTTTACTGCGGTCGACATACTTAACAGATCCTCAGCTCATAATTATCTGATCCCCCCTTAGCCAACGTCCTCTGAGCTTACACAACCTACCTCCGATCCTGCCATTCAACTCCCTCCACCGATGAAGGCAAACTCTACTTTGGCCTGTATACCCCACCGCTGATGCGTGTTCTGCCCAACTACAGTCCTTCAGCTTGTGCTTTGTCAGGGTTTCGTCCTCATCTGCACTCTGTCTTTCTCTATTCAAGACCACTTTGTAAATCCCACCTCGGTTTTATGTTTTATAGATGTTCCATCCAATCTTTTTTGCCATATAGCACCCTTTGCAAGCTTTATCATCTATTTAATTTTCTCCACTTCCCATTTCTTTCTGTTAAAAATTGCCTGCAAAGCCTGTCCCCAGCTCCATATTTCTCATGTCCTGCAACTTCTGTCCCCAAAAAGTAATATCCAAAATTCTTAGTATTTTGGCGGTGCCCCACAAATCCATTTTCGGTGCTATTGGGTCAAGTCTTCTATGGACACCCCTTTGGCATCATTCCCCAGTCTTAATCACAGCACACCTACAATCTTTGCCCCCATAGTTATCTATTCATTCCTCTCAACAGTGGTTGTGCAAGGTTTCGGGTAAACCCCACCCTCCCATATTTTCTGTTTCAACATCTGAACCCCGATCTCTAATGTTCTCCTTCCATCTTTGATAAATGTCTTTACTACTCCTCAGATTCCTTTTGCCTACTCGAATATCCTTTCCTCCACCCAGACTTGCCAAAACCAGTATCGACTCTGCCGTTTCAGGCCCCTTCCCTTTTTAATGAACCCTGTTCCCCACGCAGCAAAACAACGTTAATCTACTTCCCCCATCTCTGTATATTCTCTCCTGCCCTGAGCTCTGCAGGTACGGCCTTTCAAATACAGGGGAACCCTTAAAAATTACTTTTTGGTCTCAGGGAACTCCTGCTAAAAATGACCATACCCTACAAGTCATGATACATTGGTGTGATGATCGGTGGGAGGAATGTCTTCACGTTTGTGGTCATTGGGAAGAATTACCTCCTTTACAGATAGCAAAAAAAGATCAATGGTGTCAGTGGGAACTTATCCGAGAGGCAGGATTTGCTCATTGACCAAGAAACCCCCTAGCAACCTCTGGAGGAAACCCCTGCCTATGGGTTTGCCAACTGGTTTGAACCACCCAGTCCTGTTCTTGTCCGTTTTCCAATTGCTCTACTGGGTGTCCAGTTGGGCACTTTTAATGGCAAACTCCTTTCACGTTCTCCATTTATTTTTTGGTGGGAGGACTAGTGCCCCATCGCTGGTGCGCCAACAGTGGCTCCAGTGTGGACGAAGCTGCAAATACTGCTTTACATCCTTCATTTATAAATTAACTTCTTCCTCCTCCCCTTAGCTATACACTACATTAACCTCTTACTGACGCCCACACGTATATATGTGGCAGCTCGGAGACGGGCTTTATCCTGTGTTGCCTGATAGGTGGATACAGCCTGCTAATGTATTGGCCCGGGAGTGTGTAATCATGCTACCCCCCCCCCCCCCCAGGACTCTTACCGCGCTGACATAGAAGATTGAGAGCTGGTAGGATAGATTCATGATCATGTGATCACATAATTGGCAAGCCCTGGGTAGGCTCCACCTGCTACAGTTTGCGCACACAGAACACTATAGAAGGAGGAGACAAGACCAGTCACCCTGCAAAAGGAGAGAGCAGAGCTGTGGGAGGGGTCTAGCAAGCTCCACCCACAGAATAGGAGGGGACGGAGACAAGACCAGTCACCCTTCACCAGTAGGCTCCACCTGCTTACAGGCTGCCTGCAGAAAACGACGGGAGGGGGGCGGAGACGAGACCAACCACTCTGTACATGGAGACAGTAGAGTTGTAGGAGGGGCCCAGCAGGCTCCACCCACTGCAGAAAACTAGAGGAAGGGGCGGAGACGAGACCAGTCCCCCTTCACATAAGAGTGCAGAGCTGTCGGAGCGGACCAGTAGGCTCCACCTGCTTACAGGCTGCCTGCAGAAAACGATGGGAGGGGGGGCGGAGACTAGACCAACCACTCTGTACATGGAGACAGTAGAGTTGTAGGAGGGGCCCAGCAGGCTCCACCCACTACAGAAAACTAGAGGAAGGGGCGGAGACGAGACCAGTCCCCCTGCACAAGGATAGAGAGCAGCAGTGAGCAGTCTTTATTACAGGAAGTCTCACACTGGATTTCCTGCACAGATCAGGATGGAAATGCACCAAGGTTGAAGAAGAACACACATGACCGATGGATTTAGACAATATTTACTTATCATGGAGTTCAACTTTACCATAACATTGGGAGAGGGACGATAATGTAAAAAGTTTTTTTTAATTTTTATTAGAGTGGTGGAGGATTAGATCATCGATCGGGTTTTTATTGCCGTCTGTGTCCCCCGCTGGGGATATTCACTCGTCTATTTCTCCTGGTGACTATTGCCACCAAGACAGACAATGAAGGACATCCAACATTTTGGAGGCAGTGGGGAGTATAGAAGCCAATGGGGACAAATGTTCCAATGACGACTGTCCATGGAGGAGAAGTTCACTCACTATGGGGAGGGTTTTTTCTCACTTTTTTGTGTCTCTAGGACAGGAAGGGAAGGGAAGGCTCCCCCTGGGGGTGGGTTAACCCTTCTCTACTCTAGACAAACCTTAATAAAAAGTTCTAGCTATTCATACACTAACATAGAAACTCACAAAACGGACAAAAATCCACATCCCTCTTAGACGGTCCCATCACATTTACATCAACAATGCGAAAAACAACTCAGACCAACACTCAAGCTGGCTGAAGATTCCTCCATCTACACCAGTGGTGACCAGATGTGGACCTTTGCTTGCCAGTATCTGGTCATTGAGGCACTATTCCTCCCACTGACACCAATGATGGGACACTATTCCTCCCACTGACACCAATGATGGGACACTATTCCTCCCACTGACACCAATGATGGGACACTATTCCTCCCACTGACACCAATGATGGGACACTATTCCTCCCACTGACACCAATGATGGGACACTATTCATCCCACTGATACCAATGATGGGACACCATTCCTCCCACTGACACCAATGATGGGACACCATTCCTCCCACTGATACCAATGATGGGGCACCATTCCTTCCACTGATACCAATGATGGGACACCATTCCTCCCACTGATACCAATGATGGGGCACCATTCCTCCCACTGATACCAATGATGGGACACCATTCCTCCCACTGATACCAATGATGGGACACTATTCCTCCCACTGATACCAATGATGGGGCACCATTCCTTCCACTGATACCAATGATGGGACACTATTCCTCCCACTGATACCAATGATGGGACACCATTCCTCCCACTGATGGAACACTATTCCTCCCACTGACACCAATGATGGGGCACTATTCCTCCCACTGATACCAATGATGGGGCACTATTCCTCCACTGATGGGACACTATTCCTCCCACTGATACCAATGACGGGACACTATTCCTCCCATTGACACCAATGATTGATGATGTAATCTTTTTAATGCCACTGACCACCAAGCACCAATGCCAGGGCATTTTCGGCTCCCCCTGGCTACAGTCCACCCCCCCCCCCCCCCTAAATTATGAAGGGCAGTAAACTGACCCTTTGTTTCAAAAGTTTGGAAACCCCTGTATTAAATTATACTGTAAATTTAAATATTTTCTAATCATTATTATTTTATTAGCTTAGATATATTTTTGAATTATTACTACTATTACAATTTTTATTTATTTTTTATCTTATTAATATTAGATTACATGTAATTATATATATTTTATTATTGTTATTGTATTATTATTAAAATCTAACAATAACTCTTATTATTATTATAGTTAGTTATTATTTTTACTCCCTTATTTGCCCAGATCTTAACAATACTCAGTCAAAAAAATAAATAAAAAGAAGAAGAGGTTCCAATATTTCAAAATCCAAAATCAGCCGTAACAACTGAAAAAAAAAAAAAGTAAATGAAAAAAAATTAAAGTAAAAAAAAAAAGTTCCAATTTTTTGTTCTGTTTGTGCCAAAGAAAAAAAAACAGCCATAACAACTTAAACAAAAATAAAAAATGAAATAAAAAATGAAAAAAGAAAAACGTTCCAATTTTTTGTTTTGTTGTCTGTGCCAAAGAAAAAAATAAATAAATCAGCCGTAACAACTGAAACTAAAAAAAAAAAAAAAATGAAAAGAAAAAAATAAATAAATCAGCCGTAACAACTGAAACTAAAAAAAAACAAAAATGAAAAGAAAAAAATAAATAAAAATATCAGCCGTAACAACTGAAACTAAAAAAAAAAAATGAAAACGAAATGAAAAATGAAAACTAAAAAAAAAAATTTTAAAAAATGAAATAAAAAATGAAAAAAGAAAAACGTTCCAATTTTTTGTTTTGTTGTCTGTGCCAAAGAAAAAAATAAATAAAAAATCAGCCGTAACAACTGAAACTATAAAAAAAAAAAAAAAAATGAAAAGAAAAAAATAAATAAATCAGCCATAACAACTGAAACTAAAAAAAAAAAAAAAAAAATGAAAAGAAAAAATTAAATAAAAAATCAGCCAACTGAAACAAAAAAAAACAAAAAAAAAAAAAAAAAATGAAATGAAAAAAATAAATAAATAAGCCGTAACAACTGAAACAAAAAAAGAAAAAAATAAATAAAAAATCAGCCAACTGAAACTAAAAAAAAAAAAAAAAAAAAATGAAAAGAAAAAAATAAATAAATCAGCCGTAACAACTGAAACTAAAAAAAAACAAAAATGAAAAGAAAAAAATAAATAAATCAGCCGTAACAACTGAAACTAAAAAAAAACAAAAATGAAAAGAAAAAAATAAATAAATCAGCCGTAACAACTGAAACTAAAAAAAAACAAAAATGAAAAGAAAAAAAGAAAAAAAAAATAACAGCCGTAACAACTGAAACTAAAAAAAAAAAAAATAAATAAATAACTTAACACAGAACATTCTGGAGCGACCATGAAACATGCAGCCACCAGGAGATGTATGGATCTGGAGATGCGTTCCACTACAAGGCGAGAGAACATCTGGTAAAATCCTTCCATCCGCATCTGCTCATCGCATTAGTTGAAGCATTAAACTCAATCTATGACAACCTCCTGACAGCACAATGTACTAATCTGGGAAATCGGAACCATCGAACGATTGCGAATTTATTTTTATTTTTTAAATAACTGCCCCAGCCGGCTGCTACAATGTAAGGAAACGCTTTTCTTTATTCCTGGGGAGGGGGCTGACGCGTGTTCCCCCGGATCACCACATCGTAGGGATCACCGACGTCTATAATGTCTTAATTACCCCCCCTCTAGCTTTTCTCCCCCCCGTCGTCGGCAAATTGTTAAAGCAGAAAATAAGCCAATTATTAACGAGGAGGATCCTCCCCCCCCCCCCCAACGCGAATTGTAGGCGTCGTCTCTTCATTTGTGGTTTCTCCAGGACTTGGCCGGCGTGGTTCCTGGTTTCAGATGTCGACGTTCCAGAAATCAAATCTTTCCGACCTTCATCGCTCGGGCGGCACTTCCATCTCATCATTATTTCCCTCTGGAAGACTTGTAACCCGTAACTGAAGACGTCTGAAAACAGTCGCGCGTTTCCTTCTGGTCCTCGGCGTGGAAAAAAAAAAAAGTAATCGAAGGAGCCGAGACGAGGAAATGATTTCAGATTTTCCTTCACCTCCTTTCATGTCTCTAAAGAAGAAACTAAATAACATAACGGAACGATGAAAACTTGTTTTCTTATTAATTGAAGGTTGGCTGAGATCCCAGGGGGTGGTTGGGGCGGAGACACCCAGGGGGTATGGAGGCTCTGGGTGTAGGCCTCACTTTGTATGACGATGGTCCTCCACCACCAGGTCATTCGTGGTGGTTGTTCCGTCTCTCTATCAAAGCTCATGGAAAACGTACACAGCCCCCCCCCCCCCCCCCGGTTATACTTTTGTACCGCGACACAATGCCAAAAAGTTAGAACCCGGCCTTATTTACTCAGGGAACAGATGCAGGTACTTTGCCCCCTCCCCTGAGTTATCTTTGTCTCCGCCCCTACCCACCCCTGAGCACCGCTCCTCGTCACCATCCACCCAACCCAACTCTCTGTACCACCCCCTTTTAAAGAGACAACAGAGCCAAGTATAATTTTGTGGTTCAAAGTCATTTGTATAGAACCAGCAACAGACATCATTCCCCCCCCCAGCAATAATACACCCCCCTCAGCAACAAAAAGATCCCCCAGAAACATTAGATCCACCAGCAACAAAAGACCCCTCCTCCAGTAACAATAGATGTTCCAACAACAATAGATCCCACCAGCAACAATAGACTCCCCCCTCCAGTAAACAATAGATCTTCCAACAACAATAGATCCCACCAGCAACAATAGACCCCCTCCGCCAGTAACAATAGATGTTTCAACAACAATAGATCCCACTAGCAACAATAGACCCCCCCTCCAGTAAACAATAGATCTTCCAACAATGATAGATCCCACCAGCAACAATAGACCCCCCTCCAGTAAACAATAGATCTTCCAACAATGATAGATCCCACCAGCAACAATAGACCCCCCTCCAGTAAACAATAGATCTTCCAACAATGATAGATCCCACCAGCAACAATAGACTCCCCCTCCAGTAACAATAGATCTTCCAACAATGATAGATCCTACCAGCAACAATAGACCCCCCTCCAGTAACAATAGATCTTCCAACAACGATAGATCCCACCAGCAACCATAGCCTCCCCCCTCCAGTAACAATAGATCTTCCAACAACGATAGATCCCACCAGCAACAATAGACCACCCTCCAGTAAACAATAGATCTTCCAACAACAATAGATCCCACCAGCAACAATAGATCACCCCAGATTACTGGGCACTCTGCTGTTGTGGTGTCACTCTTGGATGTTCCAATAAGGGATTTTGGATCACAATCGTGCTGAGCAGCCTATTCTTTTTCTTAAATGGATCACCTCCAGCAACAATAGAACCACCTCCAGCAACAACAGATGCCCCCCGAAACAATATATCCCTTAGAGCCAGCAACAGACATCCCCCCCCCTAGCAATAATAAATCCCCCTTAGCAACAAAAGATCCCCCAGCATCAACAACCCCCCCCCCCCCACAATGTCCACCTAAATCCTAACATTGCAGCCTGATGGGGTGGTATGCAAGCTGTGGCCACAGCAAATCGAACTCAGCTTGCAGATGTAGATAGGTGACACCACCAGTCAGACTTTACCCATTGGGGTCAATGGAATCATTCCGCAACTGCCAGACATACACTTGGCTCGTGGTTGCAGCATGTTATTTCAATAATAAATCTCCCTTCTTGGGGTTTAAAAAAGCCCCTATAAAAATGTGCAGGACATTCCCCGCCTTAACACTATCTATGTAATATTTGATGATACATTGTAATAACATTAAATTGTCTTGATCGGTGGTTCTAAACCACTGGGTGGTGGCCTACTGCCGGGCCACGGCCTCTTTTCTCCCAGGCCTCCCAGCTTCCATAGTGCCTCCCAGCCAGCTACAGCCCTCTATAGTGACCCCCAACCCGCTGCAGAGCTTCAAAACCCTCCAAGGTGCCCTCAACCTTTTACAGCACCCCCCCCCCCCCCAAAAAAAACCTGCTACAGAGCCTTAAGCCCTCTATAATGACCCCAGCCTCCAACAATGTCCCACAGTGCCCCCCCCCCCCCCCAACCTGCTACAGAGCCTCAAGCCCTCCATGATGCCCTCAACCTTTTACAGCGCACCCTACGAAACCTGCTACAGAGCCTCAAGCCCTCTATATTGACCCCAGCCTCTAACAATGTCCCACAGTGCCCCCCCCCAACCTGCTACAGAGCCTCAAGCCCTCCATGGTACCCTCAAACCTTTTACAGCGCCCCCCTACCAAACCTGCTACAGAGCCTGAAGCCCTCTATATTGACCCAGCCTCCAACAATGTCCCACAGTGCCTCCCAGCCCCCTCCAGAAATCTCATCCCTCACAGGGCCTTTAAGTCTACTGGCGAGACCCATAACCCCCTCCAGAACCCCCCCCCCCCCACCCCCACATGGACACCCAACCCCCATCCAAAATCTTCCCAAGAGCCTTCCAGCATTTAAGTTCATGCTTTGCATTCCCTCATTTGTATGGTGCGGGTAGAAAACTGTATATTTTACTTTTAGGGCATTGGACGGTTTTGGAGGACTATACTGAGCCCTGGTCTCCAAAAGGCTTTGAACCCCCCGGTTCTAGATGACTTGTATTGCTGATTTAATGTCCCCCCCCCCCCCCCCCCCCCGTTCACCAAATGCCAATGGATCTCACACTTCGGAGTTACATTTGTTAGAACCCAAAATTGATGTCTTTATTGGTATTCGGTTTCAATTTTGTTTTACAGGCGTTGTATCCTTCTATTGTTACATTGTTATTTCCTTCACTAAAACGTTAAAAAAAGCCTAAAGGCCCATGGCGACCTCGGCTTCCCATTGGTTGATACAGCGCTGATCCCGTTCCAGCACATTGGTAAATTGTATGGCTTTTAAAGTGTTATCCTTACTTCTATCTCTGAAATAAGACCTGTCTGTGTTGCCCAACAGAATGAGAAGAAATTCCGATCGTGCGCTACTGGCGGTATTGATGTTTTTTTTTATTGAAATACAAGGCCGACGCTGGTTTTGTTTTCGAAATAAAAAATAAAATAAAAACAGAAGTCCTCACCGTGACTACAATGAAGTCTATGAAACGTTCTTCTCCTCCCATCTTCTTCTCTGAGCACAACGGGAACCGTCTACACAACGGACAACAAAGGCGACGCACAGTAGGCCCAGGCGAGGATCCCGCGCGTCTGCGTTTCTCTACTTATAGATTTTTCTTCCTATTGTGAAGCTGGAAGATTCCCGCTGTTCCTGGAAGACGGATTAAAATCCCGCTATAAAAAAAATATATATATATAGATGAGAATGGTAGAAGGATAAAAATTTTAAAAAGGGATATGCGTTTTGTTGCAATCTTACATTGGTCCAACTTGGGCATCAGTATAAGTACGAATATCTCATACCTGACCGGTCCATGGGTAACCTGCCAAGCACTGTAATAGTCACTGCTACAAGACATGGGCACTGCCGAAAAATTTGTTTCGTCTTCGTTTCTTTTTTTTTTTTCGGAAATTCGAAAATTAAAAAATCTCCAAAAAATTGTAAAATCCGAAAATAAGAAAAGGAAAATCCGAAAATTTGAAATAACTAAAAACTAATAATAACTAACTATTAAAAACCACTTCAGCCCCGGACCAATTGGCAGCCAAAGGACCAGCCCCCTTTTTGTGATTCGGCACTGCGTCGCTTTAACTGACAATTGCGCGGTCGTGCGACGTGGCTCCCAAACAAAATTGACGTCCTTTTTTTCCCACAAATAGAGCTTTCTTTTGGTGGTATTTGATCGCCCCTGCGGTTTTTATTTTTTGCGCTATAAACAGAAATAGAGCGACAATTTTGAAAAAAATTCAATATTTTTTTACTTTTTGTTATAATAAAATATCCCCAAAAAATATATAAAAAAACATTTTTTTTCCTCAGTTTAGGCCGATACGTATTCTTCTACATATTTTTGGTAAAAAAAAAAAAAAAAATTGCAATTAGCGATTATTGATTTGTTTGCGCAAAAGTTATAGCGTTTACAAAATAGGGGATAGTTTTATAGCATTTTTATTAATATTTTTTTTTTTTACTAGTAATGGCGGCGATCAGCGATTTTTATTGTGACTGCGACATTATGGCGGACACATCGGACATTGTTGACACATTTTTGGGACCATTGTCATTTATACAGAAATCAGTGCTATTTAAATAGCACTGATTCCTATGTAAATGACACTGGCAGTGAAGGAGTTAATCACTAGGGGGCGGGGAGGAGTTAGTGTGACGTGTTGTGTTTTTTTTTTACAGTAGGGGGCGTGGCTGTACGTCTGACGTCATTGATCGGCTTTCCAGATGACAGGGAACAGCCGATCAGTGACAGGCAGTGTAGGAAGCACGGGGAGAGGTTTGTTTACACAGACCTCTCCCCATTCTTCAGCTCTGTGACCCGATTGCGGGACACCAGCGGCGATCGGGTCCGCTGGTCCCGCGGCCGTGGTCACGGAGCTCCCGACCGGGTCGCGAGCGCACGCGACCCCACGGCTGGGCAATTAAAGAGGACTTATATACAAGTCCTTTTGCCTAGCCGTGCCATTTTGTAGATGTATATCTACAGTGGGCGGTCGGGAAGCGGTTAAATTATAGGTATTGGAATTTCCTTTCAAATTTGGCTGTTAGTGAACGCAACGAATACGAATTTATCCGAAGTTATGCATTATCCGAAATAAAAAATGGCGCATCTAAACAAATGGAACGAAATAATAATATGTTTTTATTATTATTGTTATTTATTATTATTAATTTGTTACGTTTCATTCGTTTAGATGCGGCATTCGTTATTTCGGATAATTTGTAAGGGCCTTGACCAAGGGGAATGATGAGGAGGGTGGTAGAGTAGCTGTGACCTGGAGGGTGGGGGGGGGGATGGTGGTAAGAGGGGCTGGTAACGGGTGGCCCATAGCCTTTGGGACCTGGGGGGTTATAGTGAGACTGTAAGGAGGCGCTATGGAGTTGCAAGACTCCAGTCTCATTAACTTCCCCCTAGGTCTCAGTGGCCATCTTCCACCCATATGCAGCCCCTCTTACCCACCCCACCCCCCATCCCAGGTCACGGAAACTCTGACACCCTCCTCACCATTCCCCCTTTGTCTCTTGCTCATGGCACATTCCTCCCATTCCCCTGTAGCTGCAGACAAGGAGCCATGCCATGCCAAGCCATGCCAAGGTCTCCATTCGCTGCAGTCTCTTAACTCCACAGCGCCTCCCTACTGTCAATGGAAAATTTGGCTTAACATTGCCCCTCCCTCACCACCCTACTCACCATTCCCCTTGTCTCACTACTCCACAGTGCCCCCCCAGGTCACAGTGGCTGTCACCTGTCTACAGCCCCCCACCCAGGTCACAGTTACTCTGCCCCAAACTCACCATTCCTCTCGGTCACAGCACATTCCTCGCATCCACCTGTAGCTTCCAAACCAATGTCTCCATTGCGCGGAGTCTCACTACTCCACAGTGCCCCCCCCCAGGTCACAGTGGCTGTCACCCGTCTACAGCCCCCCAGTTACTCTGCTCCAAACTTACCATTCCACCTGGTCACAGCACATTCCTCCCATTCCCCTGTAGCTGCAGATCAAGGGCCATGCCAAACCAAGGTTTCCATTCACTGGAGTCTCTCAACTCCACAGCGCCTCCCTACAGTCAATGTAGAATTTGGCATAACATCATAGCATCACATCATAACATAGCCCCTCCTTCACCACCCTCCTCACCTTTCTCCTTGATCCCTACATCATGGCACTTTCCTCCCCTCCCCCTGTAGCTGCAGGCCAGGAGCCATGTCAAGCCAATGTCTCCATTCACTGGTGTCTCCCAACTCCAGAGCGCCTCCCTACAGTCAATGGAGACATTGGCTTAACATGGCCCCTCCCTCGCCACCCTACTCACCATTCCCCCTTGGTCATGGCACTTTCCTCCCATCGCCCCGTATCTGCAGACCAGGAGCCACGCCAAGGTCTCCATTGAGTGGAGTCTCACTACTCCACAGCGCCCCCCCAGGTCACAGTGGCTGTCACCTGTCTACAGCCCCCCCCCACCCCAGGTCACAGTTACTCTGCCCCAAACTCACCATTCCTCTCGGTCACAGCACATTCCTCCCATCCCCCTGTAGCTGCAGACCAAGGGCCATGCCAAGCCAAGGTCTCCATTCACTGGAGCCTCTCAACTGGAGACATTGGCTTAACATGGCCCCTTCCTCGCCCCCCTCCTCACCATTCCCCTTGGTCTCTTGGTCGTGGCCCTTTCCTCCCCTCCCCCCTGTAGCTGCAGGGCAGGAGCCATGCCAAGCCAATGTCTCGGCCCCCCCCCCCCCCCCCCCCCCCCCCCCCCCCCCCCCCCCCCCCCCCCCCCCCCCCCCTCCGCCGCGCGCCCGATGTCGGCGGCGCCCGGATCGCAGCCGGGCGCACGCCCCGCGCCATCGCGGGCGCGCGCGGCCGCAGCGCGTGCGCTCGGCCCCCTCCACCCCCCCCCCCCCCCCCCCCCCCTACCCCCCCACCCCCCCCCCCCCCCCCCCCCCCCCCCCCCCCCCCCCCCCCCCCCCCCCCCCCCCCCCCCCCCCCCCCCCCCCCCCCCCCCCCCCCCCCCCCCCCCCCCCCCCCCCCCCCCCCCCCCCCACCCCCCCCCCCCCCCCCCCCCCCCCCCCCCCCCCCCCCCCCCCCACGCGCCCCCCGGCCCCTGCGCCCCCCCCCCCCCCCCCGCGCGGCGGCCCCCCCCCCCCCCCCCCCCCCCCCCCCCCCCCCCCCCCCCCCCCCCCCCCCCCCCCCCCCCCCCCCCCCCCCCCCCCCCCCCCCCCCCCCCCCCCCCCCCACCCCCCCCCCCCCCCCCCCCCCCCCCCAACGCCGAGCCCCCCGCACCCCCACCCCCCCCCCCCCCCCCCCCCCCCCCCCCCCCCGCCCCCCCCCCCCCCCCCCCCCCCCCCCCCCCCCCCCCCCCCCCCCCCCCCCCCCCCCCCCCCCCCCCCCCCCCCCCCCCCCCCCCCCCCCCCCCCCCCCCCCCCCCCCCCCCCCCCCCCCCCACCCCCCCCCCCCCCCCCCCCCCCCCCACCCCCCCCCCCCGCGCCGCCACCCCCCCCCCCGCCCACCCCCCCCCCCCCCCCCCCCCCCCCCCCCCCCCCCCCCCCCCCCCCCCCCCCCCCCCCCCCCCCCCCCCCCCCCCCCCCCCCCCCCCCCCCCCCCCCCCCCCCCCCGCCCCGCCCCCCCCCCCCCCCCCCCCCCCCCCCCCCCCCCCCCCCCCCCCCCCCGCCCCCCCCCCCCCCCAAACACCCCCCCCCCCCCCCCCCCCCCCCCCCCCCCCCCCCCCCCCCCCCCCCCCCCCCCCCCCCCCCCCCCCCCCCGCCCCCCCCCCCCCCCCCCGCGCCGCGGCCCGCGCGGGGGCCCCGCGCCGCCCGCCCCCCGCCGCGCGCGCACCCCCCCCCCGCCCCCCCGCGCCCCCCCCCCCCCCCCCCACCCCCCCCACCCCCCCCGCCGCGCGCCCCCCCCCCCCGGCCCGGCGGCCGCCCGCGCCCGGGCCCGCCCCCCCCCCCCCCCCCCCCCCCCCCCCCCCCCCCCCCCCCCCCGCCCCCCCCCCCCCCCCCCCCCCCCCCCCCCGCCCCCCCCCCCCCCCCCCCCCCCCCCCCCGCCCCCCCCCCCCCCCCCCCCCCCCCCCCCCGCCCGCAACCCCCCCCCCCCCCCCCCCGCCCCCCCCCGCCCGGCCCGCCCCCCCCCCCCCCCCCCCCCCCCCCCCCCCCCCCCCCCGCCCCCCCCCCCCCCCCGCCCCACCCCCCCCCCCCCCCCCCCCCCCCCCCCCCCCCCCCCCCCCCCCCCCCCCGCCCGCCCCCGCCCCCCCCCCCCCCCGGCGGAGCGGCCCCCCCCCCCCCCCCCCCCCCCCCCCCCCCCCCCCGCCCCCCCCCCGCCCCCCCCCCCCCCCCCCCCCCCCCCCCCCCCCCCCCCCCCCCCCCCCCCCCCCCCCCCCCCGCACACACCCGCCCCCCCACCCCCCGCCCCCCTCCCCCCCCCCCCCGGCGCCGGCGCCCCCCCCCCCCCCCGGGCCCCCCCCCCCCCCCCCCCCCCGTCCCCCCGCCGCGCCGCCCCGGCCCCCCCCCGCCCCCCCTCCGGCGCCCCGCCGCCCCCCCCCCCCCCCCCCCCCCCCCCCCCCCCCCCCCCCCCCCCGCCCGCCCCCCGCCGCCCCCCCCCCCCCCCCCCCCCCCCCCCCCCCCCCCCCCCCTAGGGCCCCCCCGCCCCCCCCCCCCCCCCCCCCCCCCCCCCCCCCCGCCCCCCACCACCCCCCCCCCCCCCCCCCCCGCCCCCCCCCCCCCCCCCCCCCCCCCACCCCCCCCCCCCCGCCGCCCCCCCCGGCCCCCCCCCCCCCCCCCCCCCCCCCCCGCGGGCCGGCGGCGCCCCCCCCGCCGCCACCCCCCCCCCCCCCCCCCCCCCTCGGGCGCCCCGCCCGGCGCGGCCCCCCCGCCCCCCCCCCTCCCCAGCCCGCCCCCGCCCCCCCCCCCGCGGCGGCGCCCCCCGCGCCCCCCCCCCCCCCGCCCCCCCCCCCGCCCCCCCCCCCCCCCCCCCCCCCCCCCCCCCCCCGCCACCCCCCCCCCCCCCCCCCCCCCCCCCCCCCCCCCCCCGCCCCCCCCCCCCCCCCCCCCCCCCACCCCCCCCGCCCCCCCCCCCCCCCCCCCCCCCCCCCCCCCCCCCCCCCCCCCCCACCCCGCCCCCCCCCGCGCCGCCCCCCCCCCGCGCGCCCCCGCCGCCGCCCCCCCCCCCGCCCCCCCCCCCCCCGCCCCCCCCCCCCCCCCCCCCCCCCCCCCCCCACCCCCCCCCCCCCCCCCCCCCCCCCCCCGGACCCCCCCCCCCCGCCCCCCCCCCCCCCCCCCCCCCCCCCCCCCCCCACCCCCCCCCCCCCCCCCCCCCCCCCTATTCACTTGAGTCTCACAACTCCACAGCGCCCCCCTACAGTCTCACTACCCCCCCCCCCCAGGTCACAGCGACTTTCTGCAACCCATCAACGGCTCCTCTTACCCCTCCCCAGGTCACAGCTACTCTGCCACCCACCTCCCCATTCCCCTTGATCATGGCACTTTCCTCCAGTCCCATCCCCCTGTAGCTGCAGACCAGGAGCCATGCCAAGCCAAGGTCTCCATTCACTGGAGTCTCCCAACTCCAGAGCGCCTACCCTACAGTCAATGGAGACATTGGCTTAACATGGCCCCTTCCTCACCACCCTCCTCACCATTCCCCCTTGGTCATGGCACTTTCCTCCCATCGCCCCGTAGCTGCAGACCAGGAGCCATGCCAAGGTCTCCATTGAGTGGAGTCTCACTACTCCACAGCGCCCCCCCCCCCCCCAGGTCACAGTGGCTGTCACCTGTCTACAGCCCCCCACCCAGGTCACAGTTACTCTGCCCCAAACTCACCAATCCTCTCTGTCACAGCACATTCCTCCCATCCCCCTGTAGCTGCAGACCAAGGGCCATGCCAAGCCAAGGTCTCCATTCACTGGAGCCTCTCAACTGGAGACATTGGCTTAACATGGCCCCTTCCTCGCCCCCTCCCACCATCCTCCCCCTCCCCCCTGTGTCATGCCAAGCCAATGTCTCTATTCACTTGAGTCTCACAACTCCACAGCGCCCCCCTACAGTCTCACTACCCCCCCCCCCCATGTAGCTGAAGACCAGGAGCCATGCCAAGCCAAGGTCTCCATTCACTGGAGTCTCCCAACTCCAGAGCGCCTACCCTACAGTCAATGGAGACATTGGCTTAACATGGCCCCTTCCTCACCACCCTCCTCACCATTTCCCCTTGGCCGTGGCACTTTCCTCCCCTCCCCCCTGTAGCTGCAGGCCAGGAGCCATGCCAAGCCAAGGTCTCCATTCAATGGAGTCTCCCAACTCCACAGCGCCTACCCTACAGTCAACGGAGACATTGGCCCCTCCCTCACCACCCTACTCACCATTCTCCCTTGAGAAGTTCACCGCTCCGTCACTCTGCTCTCTCCTCCTATCAGCACGCTCCCTGCATGGCAAGCACAGCTGGTTGGCCCCTTGTGCTGCTTCTCCCTCTCCCATTCAATTCTGTACGAAGGCCGCAAAAAGACCAATATAAATTCAAATTCAGGTTCTTCCACTGCTTGCATGAAAAAAAAAAGGACATTTTATAGAGAAACCTCTACAATTTAGCAGTCTTCAGCTAAATCTCCATCGCCTTAATAAACGGACCCCTCGGAGTGAAGTGTGGTGCCAGGAAAGCCGCCCCCCCCCCCCCCCCGCCCCAGGCGGTAAGTGAAATTCATGGCTGATGAAAGAATCCTCAGGTGGATCGGAACATCCACTGCCGGACTTGGCGTTCCATCGGTCATAATTCAGCGATGCGTCCAGCTGTGCGCACCGTGTGAGATCACTAATCGCCGGTTAAGCCGGGGGATTCCAAATATTTGTGCGGGTAAAGGACTAACATTTATATAAAAACATACGAGACGGCGATCAACAAGTGCATCATTCATCCCCGAAAAAAACCCAGAGCCAACATGGCCGAAACCAAGAGATTCCAGGGCGCGGTCATTTATTCCACATGTGCCAGCGGCGAAACGTTCCAAAATATTATTTTCCCCTCATTGGTTCTCGTCACGGTTCCTCGCGTTTCCTGGCTCACCCGTCCTGGTGAGGGTTGGGTGGTGTGACGTGCCGATGTTTTCTTGCATTACATAAGGGAAAAGAAAATCTGAGAAGGATCGACGAACAATGCTGTCATATATTATATTTATATATATATATATATATATATATATATATATATATATATATATATAGATATAGATATAGATATAGATATAGATATATATAGAGAGAGAGAAAGAGACATACACTATATTGTCAAAAGTATTGGGACACCCAACTTTGCACAAACATGAGCTTTAATGGCATCCCAGTCTTAGTCCGGAGGGTTCAATATTGAGTTGGCCCCGCCCTTTGCAGCTATAACAGCTTCAACTCTTCTGGGAAGGCCGTCCACAAGGTTTATGAGGGTGTCTATGGGAATGTTAGACCATTCTTCAAAAAGAGCATTTGTGAGGTCAGGCACTGATGTTGGGCGAGAAGGCCTGGCTCACAGTCTCCAATCGAATTCATCCCAAAGGTGTTCTATCGGGTTGGAGGTCAGGACTTATGTGCAGGCCAGTCAAGTTCCTCCACCCCAAACTGGCTCTTCCATGTCTTTATGGACCTTGCTTTGTGCACCGGTGGGCAGTCATGTTGGAACAGGAAGGGGCCGTCCCCAAACTGTTCCCACAAAGTTGGGAGCATGAAATTGTCCAAAATGTCTTGGTATGCCAACGCCTTAAGAGTTCCCTTCACTGGAACTAAAATCTCCACCACTAGAAGCTCTGGTGAAGACCAGTTGGTATCTTGGTCCCTGCCCTTTTCAGGGCTCTCACCAAAGCTAACCGAGCTACCAGCCAGGTGCTCCAAGTCCACTTTTTGGCTTTCGCCACCACCCACCCAGCTACTTCACCAGGTTCTGGCCAGCCACTCGCTGGTGGGAACGGATTCCTAAGTCATGAGGGGTCTTAATTGGGCACATTGCACTTTGCATAGTGAACATTATGTTGATTGGGCACATTGCACTTTGGATAAGAATTGTGTTCATTGGGCACATTGCACTTTGGACGGTGGGCATTGTGTTCATTGCACTTGGTAGAGTAGACATTGTGTTCATTGGGAACATTGCCCTTTGGATGGTGGACATTGTATTAAATTGGCACATTGCACTTAGTAGGGTAGACATTGTGTTCATTGAGCACATTACCCTTTGGATGGTGGACATTGTGTTCATTGGGTACATTGCACTTTGGATGGTGGACATTGTGTTCATAGTGCAATATGCCCTGTGTAGGGTGGACATTGTGTTCATTGAGCACATTACCCCTTGGATGGTGGACATTGTGTTCATAGTGCAATATGCCCCGTGTAGGGTGGACAGTGTGTTCATTGCACTTTGGATGGTGGACATTGTGTTTATTGGGCACATTACCCCTTGGATGGTGAATGTTGTATTCATTGGGACATTGTCCTTAGTAGGATGGACATCATGGTTTCCACCTCATCCACTTAAACCCAAACACATATGAATTACACAGGTTCTGTGGCTGATTAACCGCTTCCCGACCGGCGCACGACGATGTACGTCGGCAGAATGGCACGGACAGGCATAAGGGCGTATATACAAGTCCCTTTTTAAATGCCTCCGTGCCATCGGGAGCGCGCCGGGAGCGCGCCGGGAGCGGCGCGCACCCGCGCCGGTCGGGACCCCCGCAGACTCGATCGCCGCGGGGACACCCGTGATCGTCTCACGGGGAGGCTGAATGGGGAGATGCGGAAAAAAAAAGCCTCTCCCCATTCTGCCTAGCAACTAGTGACGCCGATCTCTGCTCCCTGTGATTGGAGCAGAGATCAGCATTCACTAGCTGACAGCCACGCCCCCCCACAGTAAGAAACACACCCCTAGGCATACTTAACCCCTACACTGCCCCCTTGTGGTTAACCCCTTCACTGCCAGTGTCATTTATACAGGAATCAATGCATTTAAATAGCACTGATTGCTGTATAAATGACAATGGTCCCAAAAATGTGTCAAAAATGTCCGATGTGTCCGCCATAATGTCGCAGTCGCAATAAAAATCGCTGATCGCCGCCATTACTAATAAAAAAAAAAATTATTAATAAAAATGCTATAAAACGATCCCCTATCTTGTAAACGCTATAACTTCTGCGCAAACCAATCAATAATCGCTAATTGCGATTTTTTTTACCAAAGATATGTAGAAGAATACGTATCGGCCTAAACTGAGGAAAAAAAATGTTTTTTTATATATTTTTGGGGATATTTATTATAGCAAAAAATAAAAAAGAATGCGTTTTTTTTCAAAATTGTCGCTCTTTTTTGTTTATAGCGCAAAAAAAAAAAAACCCTGCAGAGGTGATCAAATACCACCAAAAGAAAGCTCTATTTGTGGGAAAAAAAGGACTCCAATTTTGTTTGGGAGCCACGTCACACGACCGCGCAATTGTCAGTTAAAGCGACGCAGTGCCGAATCGCAAAAAGGGGCCTGGTCCTTTGGCTGCAAATTGGTCCGGTCTGTATGTGGTTAAGGTGGTAATTAAACTCACTTGGTGCCTTATCTGCATTTAATTAGCCTCAGAACCTGTGTAATTCAAAGGTGTTCAGGTTTAAGGCCAGATTCACACCTATGGCATTTTTTGTGCTTTTTGCATTTTGCAGATTTGCACTACAGTCCATTTACCATGGTTTTCTATGGAACACGTTCTGTAGAGCAAAAAATGCAAAAAGCACAAAAATGCATAGGTGTGAATCAAGGGATGAGGTGGCAACTCTAGTGGACATTGTGTTCATTGGGCACATTGTCCTTAGTAGGGTGGACATTGTGTTCATTGGGCACATTGTCCTTAGTAGGGTGGCCATTGTGTTCATTGGGTACATTGTCCTTAGTAGGGTGGACATTGTGTTCATTGGGCACATTGTCCTTAGTAGGGTGGACATTGGGTACACTGTCCTTAGTAGGGTGGACATTGGGTACATTGTCCTTAGTAGGGTGGACATTGTGTTCATTGGGTACATTGCCCTTAGTAGGGTGGACATTGTGTTCATTGGGTACATTGTCCTTAGTAGGGTGGACATTGTGTTCATTGGGTACATTGCCCTTAGTAGGGTGGACATTGTGTTCATTGGGTACATTGTCCTTAGTAGGGTGGACATTGTGTTCATTGGGTACATTGTCCTTAGTAGGGTGGACATTGTGTTCATTGGGTACATTGTCCTTAGTAGGGTGGACATTGGGTACATTGTCCTTAGTAGGGTGGACATTGTGTTCATTGGGCACATTGTCCTTAGTAGGGTGGACATTGTGTTCATTGGGCACATTGTCCTTAGTAGGGTGGACATTGTGTTCATTGGGTACATTGTCCTTAGTAGGGTGGACATTGTGTTCATTGGGCACATCGTCCTTAGTAGGGTGGCCATTGTGTTCATTGGGTACATTGTCCTTAGTAGGGTGGACATTGTGTTCATTGGGCACATTGTCCTTAGTAGGGTGGACATTGGGTACACTGTCCTTAGTAGGGTGGACATTGGGTACATTGTCCTTAGTAGGGTGGACATTGTGTTCATTGGGTACATTGCCCTTAGTAGGGTGGACATTGTGTTCATTGGGTACATTGTCCTTAGTAGGGTGGACATTGTGTTCATTGGGTACATTGCCCTTAGTAGGGTGGACATTGTGTTCATTGGGTACATTGTCCTTAGTAGGGTGGACATTGTGTTCATTGGGTACATTGTCCTTAGTAGGGTGGACATTGTGTTCATTGGGTACATTGTCCTTAGTAGGGTGGACATTGGGTACATTGTCCTTAGTAGGGTGGACATTGTGTTCATTGGGCACATTGTCCTTAGTAGGGTGGACATTGTGTTCATTGGGCACATTGTCCTTAGTAGGGTGGACATTGTGTTCATTGGGCACATCGTCCTTAGTAGGGTGGACATTGTGTTCATTGGGTACATTGTCCTTAGTAGGGTGGACATTGGGTACACTGTCCTTAGTAGGGTGGACATTGGGTACATTGTCCTTAGTAGGGTGGACATTGTGTTCATTGGGTACATTG
Organism: Lithobates sylvaticus; assembly: GCA_028564925.1. NCBI lineage: Eukaryota > Metazoa > Chordata > Amphibia > Anura > Ranidae > Lithobates > Lithobates sylvaticus. Next base: position 9,532,818 of record CM053033.1, on the reverse strand, counting down.
CCCTTAGTAGGGTGGACATTGTGTTCATTCGGCATATTGTCCTTAGTAGGGTGGACATTGGGCACATTGTCCTTAGTAGGGTGGACATTGTGTTCATTGGGTACATTGTCCTTAGTAGGGTGGACATTGTGTTCATTGGGTACATTGTCCTTAGTAGGGTGGACATTGGGTACATTGTCCTTAGTAGGGTGGACATTGTGTTCATTGGGTACATTGTCCTTAGTAGGGTGGACATTGTGTTCATTGGGCACATTGTCCTTAGTAGGGTGGACATTGTGTTCATTGGGCACATTGTCCTTAGTAGGGTGGACATTGTGTTCATTGGGCACATCGTCCTTAGTAGGGTGGACATTGTGTTCATTGGGTACATTGTCCTTAGTAGGGTGGACATTGGGTACACTGTCCTTAGTAGGGTGGACATTGGGTACATTGTCCTTAGTAGGGTGGACATTGTGTTCATTGGGTACATTGCCCTTAGTAGGGTGGACATTGTGTTCATTCGGCATATTGTCCTTAGTAGGGTGGACATTGGGCACATTGTCCTTAGTAGGGTGGACATTGTGTTCATTGGGTACATTGTCCTTAGTAGGGTGGACATTGTGTTCATTGGGTACATTGTCCTTAGTAGGGTGGACATTGGGTACATTGTCCTTAGTAGGGTGGACATTGTGTTCATTGGGTACATTGTCCTTAGTAGGGTGGACATTGGGTACATTGTCCTTAGTAGGGTGGACATTGGGTACATTGTCCTTAGTAGGGTGGACATTGTGTTCATTGGGTACATTGCCCTTAGTAGGGTGGACATTGTGTTCATTCGGCATATTGTCCTTAGTAGGGTGGACATTGTGTTCATTGGGTACATTGTCCTTAGTAGGGTGGACATTGTGTTCATTGGGTACATTGTCCTTAGTAGGGTGGACATTGTGTTCATTGGGTACATTGTCCTTAGTAGGGTGGACATTGGGTACATTGTCCTTAGTAGGGTGGCCAGTGTGTTCATTATCATCCATCTTGCACTTTATAAGTGTATGAGATGTTTAGTTGGAGGACTTCTCTATGTGTAGGAGTTGGAAGGTGAGCGGTGAGGTCATGATGTGTAAATATCCAGTATCAGCAGCTGAGAGCGGCCCGACACCACCATCGCCCGGCGAGGATCTTGGATGAGAAAGTCCTTCTTTCAGCAGTTAATAATCATTCATCATTCCAGAGATGTGGGACAGCTGCACATTACTATGTAGAATAGTTGTAATCATTCAAAATGAAGTCACCATCAAATCCCAGGAGGGGGGGGGGGTGGGGTGGGAGGGGGGGGGGGGTGAGGGGGGGGGAGGGGGGGGGGGGGGGGGCGGGGGGGGTGGGGGGGGGGGGGAGGGGGGGGGGGGGGGGGGGGGGGAGGGATAACATATCCATCATTATCCTCCTGCCATCAAACGGTGTTCTTAAAGTGAAACTAAATCAGTTGGGCTTATTTATTTTTAAATTATATATATATATATATATATATATATATATATATATAATTTATTTTATAATTTTTTTTAAGATCATTTAAAACTGAAAAATAAATAAGTCCCGATTTTTTTTATTTATACATATTACATACACACACACAGATCAGCAAAGCGTTTGCTATTTTACTGTAAACAGCCACAAAGAATTTCAACTCGTTTTGCCCATTCAGAGCCATGATTAAGGCTGAAAACGCATTGGAATTTTTATGTCTGTGCTCCAACGGTGTACAATGAAAGGAGAACCGCGTTGCTGATCCACACCGGATGGGTTGGCTTTTCTTTATGGCTTGTGCAAGAGCACCCCCCCCCCCCCCGGGCTTTAGAGCATTATTTAAAAAAAATGTTTTAAATAAAAGAATGTTTAAAAAAACCTCAAATTGCAGTGGAAGGTTTTAGCGCTGTCCCATTAGTTTCTAAATATTGAGGAATATAATAAAAAAATAAAAAAAAGAATTCTCCCTTCACTGTTGATAGGAGGAGAGAGCGGAGTGATGGAGCTTTCATGGAAAATATTTGGAATACGGCTGTAACATAACAAAATGTGGAGAAAAGTGAAGTGCTGTGAATACTTTCCGGATGCACCGTAGTGTCCAATTTTGTTTGTAACTGTAATGAGCCCCAGAAAAAATAGCAGGGGTTAAGCCCCCATCAGTTCCAATCAGTGCAGCTTTAACAGCGCCCATCAGTGCAGTCTCATCAGCGCCCATCAGTGCAGTCTCATCAGCGCCCATCAGAGCAGTCTCATCAGCGCCCATCAGAGCAGTCTCATCAGCGCCCATCAGAGCAGTCTCATCAGCGCCCATCAGAGCAGTCTCATCAGCGCCCATCAGAGCAGTCTCATCAGCGCCCATCAGTGCAGTCTCATCAGCGCCCATCAGTGCAGTCTCATCAGCGCCCATCAGTGCAGTCTCATCAGCGCCCATCAGTGCAATCTCATCAGCGCTCATCACTGCAGTCTCATCAGCGCCCATCAGTGCAGTCTCATCAGGGCCGTCTCATCAGCGCCGTCTCATCTGTGCCCATCAGTGCAGTCTCATCAGCGCCCATCAGTGCAGTCTCATCAGAGCCGTCTCATCAGAGCCGTCTCATCAGCGCCCATCAGTGCAGTCTCATCAGCGCCCATCAGTGCAGTCTCATCAGCGCCCATCAGTGCAGTCTCATCAGCGCTCATCAGTGCAGTCTCATCAGCGCCCATCAGTGCAGTCTCATCAGGGCCGTCTCATCAGCACCGTCTCATCTGTGCCCATCAGTGCAGTCTCATCAGGGCCGTCTCATCAGCGCCCAGCAGTGCAGTCTCAACAGTGCCCATCAGTGCAGCCTTATCAGTGCAGTCTCATCAGCGCCCATCAGTGCCGTCTCATCAGGGCCGTCTCTCTAGTGCCCATCAGTGCAGTTTAACCAGTGCCCCTCAGTGAAGAAGAAAAATTACTGGATTTGCTAAATTTTATAACCAAAACTAAAAAAATTATAATTTTTTTCTAAATTTTCAGTTTTTTTCCTTTAGTAATAAATAAAAAATCAAATGGTGATTAAATACCCCCAATAGAAAGCTATCGGTCTAAAAAAAATATATATATATATATATATATAAACAGGTTTTATGTGTACAGTGTTACACGACCGCGTATTTGTCATTCAAAAAGTATGAGAGCGCTGAAATCTGAAAATTGGCACCTGGGCAAAACAGGGAGGTGGTGGGGGTGAGAGCGCCCAGTACTGAAGGGGTTAAGTGAAGTTTCTAATTATTCTTTCCAGCACCATGCGTAGCCCGGTGGCGACATAAAACCAACGGTCACGTGCGCTCTGCGTCTCTCGGTTTCTTTGTACAGACGTTCCATGTGAAGGGGTTAAACGTGCGCTCAGCGTTCCCCGATCATGGAACGTGCCAGGAGCGGACAACAGAGAGCCGGTGTCATGGCGGAGCACCATCGATACTTCATAGATCACAGCCGGGCGCCATCATGTGACCTCCCATTGTCAGGGAATATTATCACATAGTAATAATAATCGAGGGTCGGACGGATGGGCGGGGGAGGGGTCGGACGGATGGGCGGGGGAGGGGGCGCGCACGGCGTTCAGAAGGTTAGGAGGAGATCAACGTGTCCTGGTGTTCCCAGAGCCCCAGGGGCGAGGTCTGGGAGGGGCGCTCAGCGGGGGCGAGGTCTGGGAGGGGCGCTCAGCGGGGGCGAGGTCTGGGAGGGGCGCTCAGCGGGGGCGAGGTCTGGGAGGCGCGCTCAGCGGGGGCGAGGTCTGGGAGGCGCGCTCAGCGGGGGCGAGGTCTGGGAGGGGCGCTCAGCGGGGGCGAGGTCTGGGAAGGGCGCTCAGCGGGGGCGAGGTCTGGGAGGGGCGCTCAGCGGGGGCGAGGTCTGGGAGGGGCGCTCAGCGGGGGCGAGGTCTGGGAGGGGCGCTCAGCGGGGGCAAGGTCTGGGAGGGGCGCTCAGCGGGGGCAAGGTCTGGGAAGGGTGCTCAGCGGGGGAAAGGTCTGGGAAGGGCGCTCAGCGGGGGCAAGGTCTGGGAAGGGCGCTCAGCGGGGGCGGGATGAGCTCAAACCTCCATCAATGGAGAGCAAATCATAAAATGTACAAATATGGAAAATCTGAACTCCGGCGGATCACAGAGATGCAGATTAACGCGTTAATACATCACTAAGTGACTTCTGTTAAATGCAACCTGAATGTGGCCGAATGTCAGCCACCTGCAGACCCTCTACAGCAGAGGTGAGACTGGAAGAGGAAGAAGCAGCACAAGGAGCCAATCATTTCATGTGCTGACACGAAGCACGCTGATAGGAGGAGAGAGCGGTGTGATGGAGAGGAGGAGCTCACCGGCCTGCCGCTTCTCCCTTTACTGCTGATAGGAGGAGAGAGCAGAGTAATGGAGGGGAGGAGCTCACTAGAGCCTGCCGCCTCCCCCTTCACTGTTGATAGGAGGAGAGAGCGGAGTGATGGAGGGGAGAGGGAGAGAGAGAGTCCATGGAGAGGGATCCCACAGGCAACCTCTTAACTACTTCATTACCACCCTATAGCAGATTTACTTCTACGGGAGGCCGTTCTGTGCAGAATCACATTATATATATATATATATGGGATTCTGCACTTCCAGGTAGGGGGCGGGCTGTTTCTGCTCTGATTGGTCACAGCACAAGCTGATCAGCGGGTGCCGGTGTACTATCATTTTCTGTCCCCCATCACGAAGTGTTTGCTGTGTACTGCGCATGCGCAGTACACAGGACACCCATATTCCAAAAATTGCCGAGGATGAACGGCGCCTGCGCCGTGAGTCCACTTTCAAGCCCCACCATCCAAGTGGACATAGAGTTAGAATATAAAAGAGCCGAGCGCAGCGAGGCTGTGCCCGAAGCGTGGCGAGCAAAGCGAGCCCGCGAGGGGCCCTCTAAGTTTGAGTAACCCTATGTCCGCTTGGATGGTGGGGCTTACACATTCACTCACGGTGCAGGCGCCGTTCATCTTCCGACAATTTCCGAAAATCTAGATGCTCTGTACTGCGCATGCGCTGCGCTGCGCCGTACACTTCGAACACCTGGTGATAGCCAGATTGTTCGTGACAGAACACTGGTGTTCTGCCGAGATGATTTCCCTTGGCGGATTAGTACAGATCTGTACTGCGCATGCGCAGCGAAACTTCCGAAAATGACCGAACCTAAACAGATGCGAGTGAAGTGTACACCGCGCACGCGCAGTCGGTGTACGAGACGATGCCGCACACTCCCGATGCTCGCACTACTCTGCAAGGGGAGTCTAACTAAGGGGCGGGTTTATTATTACACTAAGCAAGGGGCAAATGCAAAATAAATGGTTTAGCTCTGGATATCGAGGAGAGTAATAGAAAACCCGTGTTTTTAGAGCGCTATCTGTGGGGTTTTTCCTTTCAATTAGGAGTGGATTTTTTGAAACTTTTTTTTTTTTTTTTAAACAAACAAAATCCGCTGTGCGGTGTACACTTCACTCGCATCTGTTAAGCCCCATACACACGGTCGGACAATCCGCGGACCAGGTCCGTCGGATCATGTCCGTCATACTTTGTCTGATGTTGGTTTTGCATACACACGGTCGGACAAAGTTGTCGGAAAATCCGATCATTTTGAACGTGGTGACGTTTGTTGCCTACGACGGGACTACGTAGAGGCTAGTAGCCAATAGCTTTGGTCTTGTAATGTGATCTGAGCATGCGTAGCACTTTGTCCGGTCGGACAAGCGTACACACGATCGGATTTGGTGTGATCGGACCGTGTTGACGGCAAATCTTTCCAGCAGGAGATAAGACTTTGTCCGACGGACAAACCGACGTACACTGTCCGATGGTGCATACACACGGTCTGATTTTTCAACAACCTTGTCCGATCGGACAGAATCCATGAAAAAGTCCGACCGTGTGTATGGGGCTTTAAGGTTCGGCAATTTCTGGAAGATGCCTAGTCGTTTGTGCTGCACATGCGCAGTACAGAGAGGAACCAATCCGCCAGGGGAACCAACTCGGCAAGACACCCCGGCCAGTGGTTGTCTCCTCTGTCACCCGCTGATCGGCGAGGAGAGACAGAACAAAGCTCTATAAACAATGCAGAGCTCCGTCCTGACAGCGGGATGGACTGGATTTTATTTCCTTGCAAAACACGTCCCTTAGTGAAGGCAGCACACTGTGTACACACAAACACTGGCTAGGCACACATTTAACCCTTCCCCAGCAAGTGTCATTAGTACAGTGACAGTGCATATTTTTAGCACCGATTACTGAATTAGTGCCACTGGTTCCCACAAAGTGTCAAAAGTGTTAGATTGTCGGCTGCAATATCGCAGTCTCTTTATAAGTCGCTGATCGCTGCCAGTATAAAAAAAAAGAAAAATAATAAATTCCAGTATATATATATATATATATATATATATATATATATATATATATCCTATAGTTTGGAGACGCTGTACTTTTTTTGCGCAAACCAATCAATATGCGCTTATTGGGATTTTTTTTTTTTTTACCAGAAATATGTAGCAGAATACAGATTGACCTAAATTTATGAAAAAATTTGGTCTTTTTTTTTTTTTGTTTATAGCGCAAAAAATATAAAAATGGCGATCAAATACCACCAAAAGAAAGTTTTATTTGAGGGCAAAAAAGGACATCAATTTTATTTGAGTACAGCATCGCACGACCGCGCAATTGTCAGTTAAAATAACGCAGTGACGTATCGCAAAAAATTACACCTTTAACACTGGGGCGTTTTTCAGGCGCTTTAGCGTTAAAAAAAAGTGCCTGTAAAGCGCTTGAAAAAAAGCCTCATCTGCAATCCCAATGTGAAAGCCCCGAGTGCTTTAAAAGCCCCTTTCACACTGGCAGCGCCCTAAAAAACGCTGGTAAAGCGCCGCTTAAACTAGCGGCGATTTACTAGCGTTTTTTCGAGCGCTAGCGGGGCGCTTTTAACCCCCCGCTAGTGGCCAAATAAAGGGTTAAAAGCGCCCACAAAGCGCTGCCGCAAAAAGCGCTTTTAAGGCGCTTCCTACTACTTTCAATGGGAAGGGGCGATTTTTTTTGACGCCCGGCCAGCGCAGCGCCTCAGTGTGAACGCACTCGGGGCTTTCACATTGGGATTGCAGATGAGGCTTCTTTCAGGTGCTTTTTTTTTTTTTTTTAAAGCACCTGAAAAATGCCCCAGTGTGAAAGGGGTCTAAAAGGGGGGGGGGGTAAATCTTCCGGGGGGGAGGGTAGTGGTTGTTGATCCTTTTGCTTGCAATTTAAACAAATTGGCGGCCGCAGGATCGCCAGCGACAGATAAACTTTGTATTGGATTCTTACCTTCCTCTGGAGAAGTTGCCATTTGTCTTCTCTCTTCCACACTGATTCCTGATTGGAGGGATCACCACTCATTGTAATCACCTGGACTATAGGAGAGTTCTGAGGACACCTGCATCCCTCCCCCTCCCCCACCCCTAGGGGCCCAGAATGTGGCAGACATTTGGGAAAATCTGTGAGCCAATCACAGCAGCAGGAAGGGCTCCGCTCACACTGCTCTCTGAAGAGCGATCTGCGTTGTATAGGAGGCCGATTTCACTAGATCCCCCTTGAAGGTCGGGTCTCTTCTGGCACTTTTTTGGTGTAAAAATCTGTTTGTTTTTTTTTGTTGCTAGAAAATGAGAACCCCCCAAATATTATATATATATATATATATACATACACACACACATTATATATATATATATATATATATATATATATATATATATATTTATATATTTTTTTATTATTTTATTTTTTATAAAGCAGAGACCCTGGAGAATATATTGGTGGATTTTGCAATTTTTTTTTTATATCACACGGTATTTGGGCAGCAGTTTTTCAAACAATATTTTTGGGGGAAAAAAATATACTTTTTGGAATTTTAATGCAAAAAAAATAAAAATACATAACCCAATTTGTTTGTAAAACATAAAAGATGATGTTACGCCGAGTAAATAGATACCAAACATGTCACGGTTTAACCGCTTCAATTCCGGGCACTTTTCACCCCCTTCCTGCCCAGGACAATTTTCAGCTTTCAGCTTGTTGCACCTTGAATGACAACACGCTACACTGCACCCAAACTACATTTTTATCCCTTTTTTCCCCACAAATAGAGATTTCATTTGGTGGTATTTTATCACCTCTGCGGTTTTTATTTTTTGCTAAACAAACTAAAAAAGACCGAAATTTTTGAAAATTATATATTTTTTTTGTTTCTGTTATAAAATGTTGTTTTCTCCTTCACTGACGGGCACTGATGAGTTGGCACTGATGGGCACTAATATGTATAATTGGGCACTGATAGGTGGTACTGATGAGTTGGCACTGATGGGCACTAATATGTATAATTGGGCACTGATAGGTGGCACTGATGAGTTGGCACTGGTAAGGTGGCAATGATGGGCACTAATATGTATAATTGGGCACTGATAGGTGGCACTGATGAGTTGGCACTGATAAGGTGGCAATGATGGGCACTAATATGTATAATTGGGCACTGATTGGTGGCACTGATATGTATAATTGGGCACTGATTGGTGGCACTGGTAATGTGGCACTGATGAGACACTAATATGTATAATTGATGGGCACTGATAGGTGGCACCGATGAGACACTAATGTGTATAATTGATGGGCATTGATAGGTGGCACTGATGGGCACTGATAAGCTGGCACTATAATGTAGAATTGATGGGCACTGACAGGTGGCACTGATGGGCAGCACTGATGATGAGGTACAGTCATTACTGATGGGCAATGATTGGCATCTGTGAAGGGCACTGACAGGCGTTACTGATGGGCACTGACTGGCAGCTGATGGGCAGTGATTGGCAGATGTGGTGGGCACCTCTAATAAGGGCTGATCTGATAATCAATGCGCTGATCATCAGCGCAAACCCCCCCGATAGAAGAGCCGCCAGTCAGCTCTCCTGTCAGCGTGAACCGAGGAAAGCAATTTTCCGGCACTTCCTGGCTACCCGCTGTGATCAGCTGCGATTGGTCACAGCTGATCACGTGGTAAAGAGCCTACGTCACAGGTTCTTTACCACGATTGAAGTGGATCAGAGTGACACACCAAACCACCGATCGCCGCGCCCCCCCTCCCCCACGGGCGCACAATTGCTGCTAAACCTGCTGGGCGTCATATGATAACTTAACCACTTTGCGCACGTCATTCTGTTATATGGTGGGTGGGAAGTGGTTAAAATTGCGGCACGCCCGCGCAACAGCAACAAACGACGTCCATTTTACTATCCAAAGGCAACACTTTAAAAGCCTTTACAGGTCACCACTTTTAGATGTAGAGGGGAGATCTTTCTGTTTTTTTTTACATACCTTATGTTATACACAGTGATGTCATCACCGGGTCTCTGTGCTTCTCTATGCACTGCAGGCAGATCATGGATGGTGGGAGGGGCTGGCAGAGTACTGTACATACCTTCCTGAACATTACAGCACCGGACCTCAGTACTCCTCTCCAGAGCCCTCAGCCCTGATGTAAGCAGTGGGAAGAGTTATGGAAATATTAAAACGCCTCCGTGGGTTGATGTCATAATGGAAGGCGAGGAGAACACAACATTGTTGTCTGGGAGTGGAAGCCGCACATTTCCTGCATAGAAATGCCCAGACCTGGAAGTATCAGACGGTCGATGAAAGCGACGGGACGAACAAATTTGTATCAATCAGTATATAGAAGAGGGAAATCATTGTCTGAATAAAAGAGAATGAGCAAAAAGAGGGTGAAATTCAGAATTGGGACGATGTAATATACAGCACAGTATACAGAGTCCATAATATACAGAGTCCAGGGCTGTGGGAAATGTCTGTACAGTGCAGCAGTTTGGGGGTCGGTACCGTACAGCACAATGTATAGAATACACAGCACAACATACAAGGTTCAGTGGGGGGAGGGATGTAATATACACCATACAATGGTGTGACCAGCACAACACTCAGCTTGTCCTGAGTCTGGGGGGACTCTGACATAAACGGGGACCCCTAATGTATAGGGGGGGAATTAGTGTTATGAGGGACTGTAATGTGGGAACCCCTGATGTGATGAGGGGACCTCTGATAAGATGAGGGGCCCTCTGATGTGATGGAGGACCTCTGATGTGATAGGAGGACCTCTGATGTGATAGGAGGACCTCTGATGTGATGGAGGACCTCTGATGTGATAGGAGGACCTCTGATGTGATGAGGGGACCTCTGATGTGATGGGAGGACCTCTGATGTGATGGGAGGACCTCTGATGTGATGGGGGGACGTCTGATGTGATGAGGGGCCCTCTAATGTGATGGGAAGATCTCTGATGTGATAGGAGGACCTCTGATGTGATGGGGGAACCTCTGATGTGATGAGGGGACCTCTGATGTGATGGGAGGACCTCTGATGTGATGGGGGGACCTCTGATGTGATGGGAGGACCTCTGATGTGATGGGAGGACCTCTGATGTGATGGGAGGACCTCTGATGTTATGGGGCACCTCTGGTGTGATGAGGGGCCCTCTGATGTGATGGGGGACCTCTGATGTGATGAGGGGACCTCTGATGTGATGGGGGACCTCTAACGTGATGGGAGGACCTCTGATGTGATGGGATGGGGGGACCTCTGATGTGATGGGGGACCTCTGATGTGATGGGAGGACCTCTGATGTGATGGGGGGACCTCTGATGTGATGGGAGGACCTCTGATGTGATGGGAGGACCTCTGATGTGATGGGGCACCTCTGGTGTGATGAGGGGCCCTCTGATGTGATGGGGGACCTCTGATGTGATGTGAGGACCTCTGATGTGATGGGGGGGGGGCCTCTGGTGTGATGAGGGGCCCTCTGATATGACGGGGGACCTCTGAGGTGATGAGGGGCCCTCTGATGTGATGAGGGGCCCTCTGATGTGATGAGGGGACCTCTGATGTGATGAGAGGACCTCTTATTTGATGGGGGTACTTCTGATGTGATGAGAGGACCTCTGATGTGATGGGGGCTTCTGATGTGATGGGGGACCTCTGATGTGATGAGGGGACCTCTGATGTGATGGGGGGTCTCTGATGTGATGGGGGACCTCTAATGTGATGAGGGGCCCTCTGATGTGATGAGGGGACCTCTGATGTGATGGGGGGTCTCTGATGTGATGGAGGACCTCTGATGTGATGGGGGGCCTCTGATGTGATGAGGAGACCTCTGATGTGATGACCTCTGATGTGATGGGAGGACCTCTGATGTGATGGGGGGCCCTCTGATGTGATGAGGGGACCTCTGATGTGATGAGGGCACCTCTTATGTGATGACCTCTGATGTGATGGGAGGACCTCTGATGTGATGGGGGCCCTCTGATGTGATGAGGGGACCTCTGATGTGATGAGGGCACCTCTTATGTGATGACCTCTGATGTGATGGGGGGAAGACCTCTGATGTGATGGGAGGACCTCTGGTGTGATGAGAGGACCTCTGATGTGATAGGAGGACCTCTGATGTGATGAGGAGACCTCTGATGTGATGAGGGGACCTCTGATGTGATAGGAGGACCTCTGATGTGATGAGGAGACCTCTGATGTGATGAGGAGACCTCTGATGTGACGAGGGGCCCTCTGATGTGATGGGGGGCCTCTGATGTGATGAGGAGACCTCTGATGTGATGGGGGGACCTCTGATGTGATGGGGGGCCCTTTGATGTGATGAGGGGCCCTCTGATGTGATGAGGGCACCTCTTATGTGATGACCTCTGATGTGATGGGGGAAGACCTCTGATGTGATGGGAGGACCTCTGGTGTGATGAGAGGACCTCTGATGTGATGGGAGGACCTCTGATGTGATGAGGAGACCTCTGATGTTATGGGGGGACCTCTTATGTGATGGGGGACCTCTGATGTGATGAGGGGCCCTCTGATGTGATGAGGGGCCCTCTGATGTGACGGGGGGAACTCTGATGTGATGGGAGAACCTCTGATGTGAAGAGGAGACCTCTGATGTGACGGGGGGACCTCTGATGTGATGGGGGGCCCTCTGATGTGAAGAGGAGACCTCTGATGTGATGGGGGGGACCACTGATGTGATGGGGGGAACTCTGATGTGATGGGAGAACCTCTGATGTGAAGAGGAGACCTCTGATGTGACGGGGGACCTCTGATGTGATGGGGGGCCCTCTGATGTGATGAGGGGACCTCTGATGTGATGAGGGCACCTCTTATGTGATGACCTCTGATGTGATGAGGGGACCTCTGATGTGATGGGAGGACCTCTGATGTGATGGGGGGCCCTCTGATGTGATGGGGGGACCTCTGATGTGATGGGAGAACCTCTGATGTGATGAGGAGACCTCTGATGTGACGGGGGGACCTCTGATGTGATGGGGGGACCTCTGATGTGATGGGGGGACCTCCGATGTGATGAGGAGACCTCTGATGTGATGAGGGGCCCTCTGATGTCATGGGAGAACCTCTGATGTGATGGGAGGACCTCTGATGTGATGAGGGGACCTCTGATGTGACAGGAGGACCTCTGATGTGATGAGAGGACCTCTGATGTCACAGGAGGACCTCTGATGTAATGGGTGAAGCGCCAATGTGATGGGGGGGCCGCCGATGTAAAGGAGGGGTTCAGATGTGATGGTAATTTCATCCAGGCATCGTCCCCGGCTCAGGTTTCCCATTGATAAGCGACATTTACATTTTCTACACTTTAGACCGGGGAGCACCAGCAGAAGGCTCTGGGTTTTTTGGATGCCAACACAAGGGAGGCGTTTACTGGTAAATAACCCAAATAAATGATGTTAAATGTACATATAACACACACCTGGGTTCCAAGGGTCTTCTTCCATTGATGTCATCAGGCTGCCCCAATTATGCAGCCCCTCGGGGTCCCGGACAGTCAGGGCTCAGAGGAAGTGGTGGGTTAAGTGGTTTTGGCCGTCATTTAACCCAGAAGCCCGAGAACACCTAGTGGTAGAAAAGTAGTGCTGCACAGAAAGGGGGGCATCTTTAGAATGAATCTTTTTAATCTTCGCGAATGTTATTTTTTACATTTTTGTCTGAAGTTATACTTCGTATTAGATGGGAGATCTACTTTTACCTATTCTAAACACCTCCTACTCTCTGTAACAAAAGACACAGGGTGGGCAGGATAGGTGAGAGGGTCTTTTTTCAGTTTGCTTCCGGTCCGGTCACATGATGATCTCACAGCTCAGTCTCCCGTGTCAGTGAGTGGATGCTGCAGGGGAGAAGAGGGAGCACCGACAATGGCTAGGCTATGGGTGACGTCACCCTGCCCGGAATTCCCAGCCATTGTTGAGCGCTTTCTGACACAGGGGAGCCGGAGATGCGCATTACATCACTGGAGCAGAACTGGGGAAAAAAAAAGTATGTGTACAGATCTTTGTTACGCAGGATAGGAAGCAGGTGGGGGGAGGGGCCAGTTTTAGAAATTGTTAGGCCCTGTTCAGATATTTTGCGTTGCTGGGGAGAGCGTTCCCGCTTGCCATTTCCAATGCGATTTCCACGTGTCACGCATAGGGTAGGCCAGTCACTTCAACAGGCTACCCTATACACATTTCTCGCCCCAGAAGACGCTCCAAAATCTTTTTTGGGGCGACAAGCCATTTTTTACCTCTTCCCTCCTGCGCTAAAGCCAAAAGACGGCTACAGCACAGCGATCTAGTTCTGGGAGGGCGTCCATAGACATCCTCCTAGAACCCCGCCTCTGGGGCGTGCACTGTGCCCATTGTCCTTCAGACAAGGCCGATTACAGACCCCAGTGAAGGGCAAATCACAGCAGCCCTTTACCATGTGATCAGCTGTGTCCAATCACAGCAGATCACATGTAAACAGACTTACCGGTTATTGGCAGTTCTTTCCTCACATGCTGTCTCTGTAAGAGGAAAGGCAAGCCAATGACCGGCAAGGCTGACAGTACATTGTTTACACTGATAATCAGGGCACTGATCATCAGTGCAGCTTATCAGTGCCACCTTATTAGTGGCCATCAGTGCAGCCTCATCAGTAGAGTCTCATCAGTGGCCATCAACAGGGCCGGTGCTACCACTAGGCGAACTAGGCGGCCGCCTAGGGTGCACTGCTGCCTAGGGCGCCTGGCTGCTGGTTTCCCTACTCTCCGTTTCTGCGTTATGTAAGTTTTCGGTGCAGTATTATAAATACCTCTGTAATAAATGTTATAACCTCTAGTGGGCGCTGCTGGGATAAAGCGTGCACATCTAGGGGGATGCAGGGGATGCCTCTGCTGCATGTTGCTCAGGCAGCCGATCTGTAGTGTCATTATAGAGGCGCAGCGCTGGAGGACATGTCCTGATGGAACAGAAGCAAACATCCCCTGCGCTCCTCTATGTTCGATGCTCTCTACTGCAGCCGCATTCTTTCTCTAGCGCCCACTCCTGTCAGACTGATGGCAAAGGGGGTGTATTCAGGGGCGGAGCCAGGGGCGGCAAAATGAGGTTTCGCCTAGGGTGTCAAAAATCCTTGCACCAGCCCTGGCCATCAATGCAGCCTCATCAGTGGCCATCAGTGCGGCCTCATCAGTAGAGTCTCATCAGTGGCCATCAATGCAGCCTAATCAGTGCCGCCTCCTCAGTGGCCATCAGTGCAGCCTCATCAGTAGAGTCTCATCAGTGGCCATCAGTGCAGCCTAATCAGTGCCGCCTCATCAGTGCAGCCTACCAGTGGCCATCAGTGCAGCCTAATCAGTAGAGTCTCATCAGTGGCGCCTCATTAGTGGCCATCAGTGCAGCCTAATCAGTGCAGCCTCATCAGTAGAGTCTCATCAGTGCAGCCTAATCAGTGCCGCCTCATCAGTGGCCATCAGTGCAGCCTACCAGTGGCCATCAGTGCAGCCTAATCAGTAGTCTCATCAGTGGCCATCAGTGCCGCCTCATTAGTGGCCATCAGTGCAGCCTCATCAGTAGAGTCTCATCAGTGGCCATCAATGCAGCCTAATCAGTGCCACCTCATCAGTGGCCATCAGTGCAGCCTAATCAGTAGAGTCTCATCAGTGGCCATCAGTGCTGTCTCATCAGTGCCACCTCATCAGTGAAGAAAATGTCGTTATTTGCAAAAAGTTATCCCAAACTAAAAAACTTTTTTTTTTTTTTTTGCTTATTTAGCAAAAAATAAAAATAAAAACATAGCCGTGATTAAATACCACCAAAAGAAAGCTCTAGTTGTGTGAAAAAAAAAAATGAAAAACATTTCATATGGGTACAGTGTTGCATGACCGCGTAATTTTCATTCAAAGTGCAACAGCGTTAAAAGCTGAAAATTGGCCTTGGCAGGAAGGGGGTGAAAGTGCCCGGTATGGAATGGGTTAAACACGTGTTTTGTCACGATTGCAGCGTGGCGAATCGCACTGCGTTTGGGGTGCCATTAAGAACAGTGGCGCTCAAAAGCACGTTGTGTGTTTTGCTGCCATTTGGAATATCAGGCAGAGTCCCGCCAATTCTAGCGGCGATTCCAAATCGCCAAGTGTGAACGGGGCTTCACTGTTGGGCAGGAGTTCCGCTTTAATCGACATGGCATTGTGTACAAACATATCAGAGCAAATAAAGTTTAGATGTGTTGGATAAGTCGCGTTGGTAAAATACTGTAAACCCAGATCTGCGAGGCGCTATTTTGGTGACCCGATAGATACACACTGGAGAAGTGCGAAAAAGTAGACTGAAAATAACCCAAAAGGTAGCGAGAACCTCATCACCTCCCGGTGAGGAAACGAGAAATGTGCTTCCAACTGGAAGGATGGTGAGAAATGAACTCAAAATATTCTGCTTATATAAACAGGGCATGGGCTAAAATTAGTGGATGGTACACGGGGGGTGAGGGTGACATCGGAGGTTTGATATCTCTAGGTGATAATGAATGTTATTTTTGTGGTAAAGTGTGTACATTATGTCTATATATATATATATACACAGTTGCCTTAAAAAAGTATTCATACCCCTTGAAATTTCCCACATTTTGTCATATTACAACCAAAAACGTAAATGTATTTTATTGGGACACAATGTGGCACATAATTATGAAGTGGAAGGAAAATTATACAAATAAATATGTGAAAAGTGTGGGGGGGCATTTGTATGGCGCCCCCCGGAGTCAATACTTTGTAGAACCCCCTTTCGCTACAAGTCTTTTTGGGGGTGTCTCTACCAGCTTTGCACATCTAGAGAGGACATTTTTTCCCATTCTTCTTCTTTGTAAAATATCTCAAGCTCTGTCAGATTGGATGGAGAGCGTCTGTGATCAGCAATTTTCAAGTCTTGCCACAGATTCTCAATGTGATTTAGGTCTGGACTGTGACTGGGCCATTCTAACACATGAATATGCTTTGATCTAAACCATTCCATTGTAGCTCTGGCTGTATGTTTCGGGTCGTTGTCCTGCTGGAAGGTGAACCCTCCCCCCCAGTCTCAAGTCTTTTGCAGACTCCAATGGCGTGTACACGCGATCGGAATTCTCGTTGGAAAAGCCTTGGATGTTTTTTTTCCGATGGAACTCCGCTCAAGCTTGTGTTGCCTACACACGGTCACACCAAATTCCGACCGTCAAGAACGCGGTGACTTACAACACTACGACAAGCCGCATAAATTAAGTTCAATGCTTCCGAGCATGCGTCAAATTGTTTCCAAGCATGTGTCGGAATGTTGCGCATTGGAATTGCCGCAGACGATCGGAATTTCAGATAGAAACTTTTTCCATCTGAAAAATTGAGAACATGCTCTCAATCTTTAGTTGGCCGAAATTCCGCCAGCAAAAGTCCGATGGAGCCCACACACGGTCGCATTTTCTGATGAAAAGCTCTCATCGGTCTTTTGCTGGCCGAATTTCTGCTCGTGTGTACGCGGCATAACAGATTTTCTTCTAAGATTGTCCGGTATTTGTCTCCATCCATCTTCCCATCAACTCTGACCAGCTTCCCTGTCCTGCTGAAGAAAAGCATCCCCACCACATGATGCTGCCACCACCATGTTTCACGGTGGGGATGGTGTGTTCAGGGGGATGGGCAGTGTTAGTTTCCCCCACACATAGTGTTTTGCTTTTAGGCCAAAAAGTTGAATTTTGGTCTCATCTGACCAGATCACCTTCTCCCACATGTTTGCTCCCCTCCCCCACATGGCTTCTCACAAACTACAAACAGGACTTCTTATGACTTTCTTTCTCCAATGTCTTTCTTCTTGTCACTCTTCCATAAAGGGCAGATTTGTGGAGAACACGACTAATAGATGTCCTGTGGACAGATTCTCCCACCTGAGCTGTGGATCTCTGCAGCTCCTACAGAGTTACCATGGGCCTCTTGGCTCCTTCTCTGATGAATGCTCTCCTTGCCCGGCTTGGTCAGTTTAGGTGGACGGCCATGTCTTGGTAGGTTTGCAGTTGTCCCATACTCTTTCCATTTTCCGATGATGGATTGAACAGAGCTCCGTGAGATGGTCAAAGCTTGGGAGATTTTTTTTATAACCTGACCCTGCTTTATACTTCTCCACAACTTTATCCCTGACCTGTCTGGTGTGTTCCTTGGCCTTCATGATGTTGTTTGTTCACTAAGGTTCTCTAACAAACCCCTGAGGGCTTCACAGAACAGCTGTATTTATACTGAGATTAAATGACACACAGGTGGACTCTATTTACTGATTAGGTGACTTCTGAAGGCAATTGGTTCCACTAGATTTTAGTTAGGGGTATCAGAGTAGAGGGGGTGGAATACAAATGCCCCTCCCCCACACTTTTCACAGATTTATTTGTATCATTTTCCTTCCACTTCACAATTATGTTACTTTGTGTTGGTCCATCACATAAAATCCTAATAAAATACATTTACATTTTTGGTTGTAACATGACAAAATGTGGGAAATGTCAAGGGGTATGAATACTTTTTTAAAGCACTGTAAGAGGGACTCTGATGTAAGGGGGGCTCTGCGGACTTCTTTCTTTCTCTTTTTTCAATCTCATTCTCTTTCTTTTATTCTCATTTTTTTCCCTCTCATTCTTTATTTCTCACATCCTTTCTTTTTTTTCTCTTTCTTTCTCTTGTTCTTTCTTATTTTCTCTCTTACTTTTGTTCTTTCTCATTCTTTATTTCCCTCTTTCTTTCTTTCTTCTCATTCTTGCTTTATTTTTCTCTCGTTCCTTCTTTCTCTAGTTCCTTTCTTTTTCCCATTTTTTTTCTTTCCTTCTTTCTCTCATTCCTTTTCCTTCTCTCTTTTTCTATCTCTTGTTCTTTCGTTTTCTCTCTTTCACTTTCTATCTCTGTTTCTTGACTGGCTGCTCTGCTGTAACAGATTATTAAGGGCTCCAGTCCTCGGGTTAGGGGGTCACAAATTACTTGCCTTGCCCCGGGCACCGACAACCCTCGCTACGCCACTGCATGGATCAGCCGAATTTCGATCCATGTATGGCTGCCTTATCATCCAATAACAGCGAGGGCACTTGGGGGTCGGACGGCCCAGTTGTTTTTGGCAATGTACTGTTCGATTTGATGCAACCACAACTTGTTTTTACACTTTTGTACCTTTGAAATTTTTTTTTAATAAAAGTTTATTGACAAAGAAAACCCAAAATGTGTCACCATTACCTTTGCCTGGTAGTCTACATCACCCCAAACATCTACAGTATCTCACAAAAGTTAGTACACCCCTCACTCACATTTCTGTAAACCTTTTCTTCTATCATTTCATGTGACAACACTGAAGAAATGACACTTGTCTACAATGTAAAGTAGTGAGTGTACAGCTTGTATAACAGTGTAAATTTGCCGTCCCCTCAAAATAACTCAACAGACAGCCATTAATGTCTAAACCGCTGGCAACAAAAGTCAGTACACCCCATAAGTAAAAAATGTCCAAATTGGGCCCGAAGTGTCAATATTTTGTGTGGCCACCATAATTTTCCAGCACGGCCTTAACCCTCTTGGGCATGGAGGTCACCAGAGCTTCACAGGTTGGCACCGGAGTCCTCTTCCCCTCCTCCATGACGACATCACGGAGCTGGTGGATGTTGGAGACCTTGCGCTCCTCCACCTTCCATTTGAGGATCCCCCACAGATGATCAATAGGGTTTAGGTCTGGAGACATGCTTGGCCAGTCCATCACCTTTACCCTCAGCTTCTTTAGCAAGGCAGTGGTGGTCTTGGAGGTGTGTTTGGGGTGGTTATCATGTTGGAATACTGCCCTGCGGTCCAGTCTCTGTAGGGAGGGGATCATGCTCTGCTTCAGTATGTCACAGTACATGTTGGCATTCATGGTTCCCTCAATGATCTGTAGCCCCCCAGTGCCGGCGGCACTCATGCAGCCCCAAACCATGACACTCCCACCACCATGCTTGACTGTAGACAAGACACACTTGTCTTTGTCCTCCTCACCTGGTTGCCCCCACACATGCTTGTCACCATCTGACACCAAATACGTTCATCTTGGTCTCATCAGACCACAGGACATGGTTCCAGTAATCCGTGTCCTTAGTCTGCTTGTCTTCAGCAAACTGTTTGCAGACTTTCTTGTGCATCATCTTTAGAAGAGGCTTCCTTCTGGGACGACAGCCATGCAGACCAATTTGATGCAGTGTGTGGCGTATGGTCTGAGCACTGACAGGCTGACCCCCCCACCCCTACAACCTCTGCAGCAATGCTGGCAGCACTCATACGTCTATTTCCCAAAGACAACCTCTGGATATGACGCTGAGCACGTGACCTCAACTTCTTCGACCATGGCGAGGCCTGTTCTGAGGGGAACCTGTCCTGTTATATCGCTGTTTGGTCTTGGCCACCGTGCTGCAGCTCAGTTTCAGGGTCTTGGCAATCTTCTTATAGCCTCGGCCATCTTTATGTAGAGCAACAATTCTTTGTTTCAGATCCTCAGAGAGTTCTTTGCCATGAGGTGCCATGTTGAACTTCCAATGACCAGTATGAGAGAGTGAGAGCGATAACACCAAATTTAACACACCTGCTCCCCATTCACACCTGAGACCTTGTAACACTAATGAGTCACATGACACGGGGAGGGAAAATGGCTAATTGGGTCCAATTTGGACATTTTTACTTAGGGGTGTACTCACTCTGGTAACCTCCATGCCCAAGAGGGTTAAGGCAGCGCTGGAAAATAATGGCGGCCACACAAAATATTGACACTTTGGGCCCAATTTGGAGATTTTCACTTAGGGGTGTACTGACTTTTGTTGCCAGCGG
The DNA here is from genome assembly GCA_028564925.1 of Lithobates sylvaticus. Classification (NCBI taxonomy): domain Eukaryota; kingdom Metazoa; phylum Chordata; class Amphibia; order Anura; family Ranidae; genus Lithobates; species Lithobates sylvaticus. Next base: position 9,512,619 of record CM053033.1, on the reverse strand, counting down.
TTTAGACATTAATGGCTGTGTGTTGAGTTATTTTGAGGGGACGGCAAATTTACACTGTTATACAAGCTGTACACTCACTACTTTACATTGTAGACAAGTGTCATTTCTTCAGTGTTGTCACATGAAAAGATTCAGGGGGTGTACTCACTTTTGTCAGATACTGTACGTCCGTCCAATGGGCGAGAAGCGCCGTCATCCAAACTCGGTTGTGTGGCGTCGCAATGTGACAACATGAATCAGCACTGCAGACAATGAATCAGAAAACCGGGTTCTCCAATTTAATAATATTTCATATATTTTTCGTTAAATCGAGTATACACACTGTACCTACACCAGCACTACTTGCACACTTTTTGAAGTAAGAACAGTATAATGTTTTTTTTTTCTTCTTAAAAACAATAGAAGACGATGGTAGCGGGTTATGTGGAGGAGATCTTTAGCGGTTCATGTTATTTTTATATAACTTTTACAGTAGCTAGCATTAGTACAGAAACTAAGAAAAAATAGATATACAAAATAAACCAAACTTTTATATATATATACACACAAACCAGTGCCTTTTTAGTGTAACCCGCATACACTTCAACACGACTTTTCGTCAAGCGATGCAACAGAAGCCAGTAAAACGCAAACAAGTATAAATAAAAAAAATAAAAGAAAAGAAAACAAAAAAAAAAAAAGGTACAAAGGTGCAAAACTGCCATTCTGTAAGCTGAATTCTACACAACAATGAAAATTCAAAGGAATGACACGTGCTTTGTGTTTAGCACCTAAAGTGCAGACCCCCACACTGCGGTAGACTAGCCCTAAAAGAGGAAGGTAACCCCCCGGAATAAATGATTAAAGCAGAACTCCAGCAAAAAAAAATTCACCCACAAGTACTTGTTTTCTGTTGCTAGATGTCCTCAGTCTGAATGCTTGCATCATTTAACCCACTTCCTCGGAGCCCAGGTTGTCCTAGACCCGCCCCCAGCCTGTGACTGGACAGTGAAAGGAGAAGCAGTGCAGTGAAGAGCTCATCTCTCTGCTCTTGCAAAATTCACCCACAATTCAGAAATTTCTGTACTTTTTTCTGTTGCTAGATGTCCTCAGTCTGAATGCTTGCATCATTTAACCCACTTCCTCGGAGCCCAGGTTGTCCTAGACCCGCCCCCAGCGTGTGGCTGGACAGTGAAAGGAGAAGCAGAGCAGTGAAGAGCTCATCTCTCTGCTCTTGCAAAATTCACCCACAATTTACAGATTTCCCCCTCTGCTGCTAGATCTCCTCAGTCCAATTGCTTGCATTATTTACCCACTTCCTCTTAACACAGGTTGTCCTAGAACCGCCCCCAGCCTGTGACTGGACAATGAAAGGAGAAGCAGCGCAGTGGTGAGCTCATCTCTCTTCTCTTGCAAAATTCAGCCACAATTCAGAGATTTCAGTACTTTATTCTGCTGCTAGATGTCCTCAGTCTGATTGCTTGCATCATTTAACATACTTCCTCTGAGCCCAAGTTTTCCTAGAACTGCCCCCAGCCTGTGACTGGACAGTGAAAAGAGAAGCAGTGCAGTGATGAGCTCATCTCTCTGTTCTTGCAAAATTTAGCCACACCTCAGAAATTTCTGTAATTTTGTCTGTTGCTAGATGTCCTCAGTCTGATTGCTTACATCATTTAACCCACTTCCTCTAAGCCCAGGTTGTCCTAGACCCTCCTCCAGCCTGTGACTAGACAGTGAAAGGAGAAGCGGCGCAGTGAAGAGCTCATCTCTCTGCTCTTGCAACATTCACCCACAATTTTGAGATTTCCCCCTCTGCTGCTAGATGTCCTCAGTCTAATTGCTTGCATCATTTACCCACTTCCTCTAAGCCCAGGTTGTCCTAGACCCTCCCCCAGCCTGTGACTGGACAGTGAAAGGAGAATCAGTGCAGTGATGAGCTCATCTCTGTGCTCTTACCTTCGATCGGCATTATGCAAGTGCCTTTTACAGCCCCTAGACTAAATGCAGTGCAGGGGAAGCCCCATTGCAGAGGAGTATTGAAAATTTTCCTGGAGTGGGGCTTTTAAAAAAAAATTTTATTGACGTAGTATTGATTACAAGAATGCATTCATTTTTTGTTTTGTTTTTATCTTCCTGGAGTTCAGCTTTAAACCATTATTCCCAAAACTGCAAAAAAAAAAAAAAGAAAGGTAAAATGAACTCATTTTCTGGATTCCGGCACTTCACTGCAGCTGATCACCTCGTACTTCTTGTTGAAGTCGGCTCAGGAAATCCACTGCTCCATTTGCAAAATCCAGTGAACTGCTACTCAATGCACGGCTGGCCCTTTGAAGGCCAAAAAAATGGGCGTTACTCACCAGCAGCGTAAAGGACAATAATATATAGCGAATCCGTAGTGCCCAAGGGTAGGCTTTCACCAGATCATCCTTCCGTTTCAGCTTTTCCAAAGCCGAATTCGGACTAACCTAACTTTCATTTTAGAGCGGAAGAAACAAAAAGGGATCTCTTGGTTTAGCTTGTAAAAAGTTGGTTACATTCAACGGGACTTGTTCAGTAATGCTGACGACGTTTTGCTGCTTGACCAAGTAGCTTCCTAAGTTCTAATGAGTGTCAGGAATGTACTCCAAACAAATGTAAGGCCTAACATAAGAGGACGAGTCTGAGTCAGAGCATAGAGGTTGTCGTCCTACACTTTAAATGTATCCAAACAGCCAACATGTTTCGGCCGTCAGGCCTTAGTTATTGCAACGACTAAGGCCTGATGGCCGAAACACGTTGCCCTTTTTGCAGCTGTTATACATGTTTTTCGCAATAAAGGATAACCATTGTTGGATGCCATTCTAAATGCAGACGTCTCCTCTTGTGATTTGTGTTACCTGAGGCTTCAGAAGCCTGCAAGTCCAAGGCAGAGCTGGGATGCGAGAAGGTGGAATCTCCTACACAACTGTATTCACTACACTTTAAAAGGACCCTGTCACCAATCAGAAAGTCCATTCCCTAACACAGCCCCTCCCTTGAATGTCTGGGAGTCTTATTACATTCTGTGCTGGCCTAATTCCTCCATCCATCCCCTTTCCTTCTTACATAACTCTTACGTTGCAGTCGGTGAAGGCGTGAAGGGGGAATACTATATAGAGTAGCCTTTCTCAACCTTTTAACCCCACAGGAACCCTTGCTCATTACATTGGTGGTCAGTGAGAAGAATGCCCCTTACATTGGTGGTCAATGGGAAGAATCCTTCTTACATTGGTGGTCAGTGGGAAGAATGTCCCTCACATTGGTCAGTGGGAAGAATGTTCCTTACATTGGTGATCAGTGAGAAGAATGTCCCTTACATTGGTGATCAGTGAGAAGAATGCTCCTTACATTGGTGGTCAGTGGGAAGAATGCTCCTTACATTAGTGATCAGTGAGAAGAATGTTCCTTACATTGGTGATCAGTGGGAAGAATGCTCCTTACACTGGTGACTAGGGGAAAAAAATGCTCTGCTTACAGTAGTGGTGGCCAGAATGAAACCCTTGCAGTCATACTGCTGGCTCTGATGAGTGTTGTTGGACCTGGAAGCTATGCAGGCACCATCAGATGGGAGGTCACATAGCCACAGTTCAAGAAACCCTTAGCGCAGGGGTGTCGAAGGTAATTTAACTGTGGGTTGCATCAGTATTATGGTTGCCTTCAAAGGGCTGGTTGTATCTGTTAGACTAGATGTCTAGAGCACCTTGCTCTTGCATCAGAAGTAAAAAAGAACCCACCCACCATCAGAAGTCAACAGTCCCCCACCCTCCCTTACATCACAGTGCACCCAACTTACTTTGTGCTGCTTCTGGGAAGAAGCTGGAAACCAGAAAGTGCATGGTGTGGAGGGGGACCAGAGGAGCGCTGTAGTCAGCTGGGGGTGGAGCTGGGAAGCAGAAAGTGAAGGGTCTGGAGGAGGAGCTGGGAAGCAGAAAGTGAAGGGTCTGGAGGAGGATCAGAGGAGGGCTAGAGTTAGCTGGGGTGGAGCTGGGAAGCAGAAAGTGCATGGTGTGGAGGGGGACCAGAGGAGGGCTGGAGTCAGCTGGGGGTGAAGCTGGGAAGAAAGTGCATGGTGCGGAGAACCAGAAGAGGGCTGAAGTCAGCTGGGGGTGGAGCTGGAAATCAGAAAGTGCATGGTGCAGAGGAGGACCAGAGGAGGGCTTGGGTCAGCTGGGGGGGGAGCAGGGAACCAGAAATTGTAGGGTCTGGAGGAAGGCTAGAGTCAGCTGAATGCTGAGATCAGGGGAGGAAGAGACTAAGGGCTGCTGCAGAAGAGGTGCGAGGGACACATAAATTCAGCCTGTGGGCCTTGTATTTGACACATGTGCCCTACAAGAACCCTAGGGTTCCTCAAAACCCTGGCTGAGGATGGCTGGCTTAAGGTGACCAAGCTAATCACGTGGACATATGTGCCTGACACTCATAAGAACTAAGCAAGCTACTTGGATGAGCGATAGGATGCCTTCAACATTGTCCCGTTGAATAACTGCTTCAAGCTATACCATGGATCTGGATAAATGAGAACCCCAACAGGCATACGATCTCTTGATTCTTTGAGTTACCATGCTTCATTGCTCTTGGCACTATATATTACCAAAAAGAGCCCTAAGAAGTTAACCGGTTAACCGAGTTTATAAAAAAAATGCTACAACAGTAGGTGTGACACGTGAGACGTAAATGGACATATAATGTCAGAAAGACAAGCGACGAGTGCTCGAAAAAAAAAAAACAACGGTAATCAGAGAGAAGTGCACAAAGCTCCTTTCAGTGCCACGATGAGCCTGCAGATATAAGAAGCACAGGCGATATCCGAACTTTTGAATGATTCTCAATGACTGTTACAGTATCTGTGGATTAACTCCACAAAGGGCGCTGTGATAAGACTCCACACAGCTTAGTAAAAGTACTTGGTGGCTGCAAATCCCCCATCTGCTTAATATAGAACTGGAAAAAAAACGAACAAAAAAAAAAAACAAGACTGCATTATTGGATCTCGGGAGTATAGAGGTAACAGTCAATTGCTCCAAATACGAGAAAGGCCCCTTTGTTGGGTGATGATTACTCTTTCCGAGTGTAGATGGGTCAGAGACCTCCATGCTGCATTGAAACCAGGACCTACCTTCACTTTGTCGTCTTTATAAACGTTCTACTATAGAAATAACTGGCCTGGCCCTAGGGGCCTCGTATTATAAGGAGGCAATCTGTTTATCTCAGTAGTAGAAGGATCCAGCCTTCCCTAAAGAAGACCTTTTATAGCTTTGCCTTGAACCATCCTCCATGCTAAAGGAGTTTGGTGGCACAAAGCTCATTAATGCATTTAAGGATCCTCAGGTTATGACCTAAAAAAAAAAACCCATGTATGACAGCGTCCTGAAACAAATCAACTGCAAAGCTAAGTGGGGAACGTATTTAAGGAGCTAGCCATCGAATGAAAATACAATAATGTAACCAAGCCACTGCCAACCAGGATTCTGCTAGGTACGCAGAGTCTTAATTTCCCCAATGTAAGCAGAATCTCAATACAAATCCTTGGTGTAAAAAAAAAAAATGTTTCCTGACAATGATCATTAATAAAGGGTAAAAATGGAAACTCTATGGTATCGAGCAAATCATGGCGGGCCGAAGAGAAAACGTTCGCTCGGCCGAGGGTACGGTCTCCACCCTACCTAATTTCACTTAGTGTCAGTTTTTTTTTTTTTTTTACAAGGACTGTGGAAGAATGTTGGCAAGGGCCAGAGGTGCTTAATCGTACAAGTGACTGACAAGCATTGACCAACTACCATCCTGTCATGCTGCACTCCTGGTCCTCTTACATGTAGAGCAAACCAAAATATCTGGCCAAGGAAGGCAACAGAAGGTATCATGTTTTCATAAAGACAATTATTTTTTTTTTTTTTTTACAAGAGTCAGGCTGTTAAGAGGTCTCTTTCCCTTGTACTCCAGTGGCTGTTTTTATGGAGCTGATGGTCCTGTTGAACCAGGTCTTCTTTGCTGCTTGAACTTCATTTAGGGCCAGGCCAAGATGGTGCTCCAGATCCTGAAAAAAAAAGAAATGCATAAAGGGTATCATTACAAAGACAGACTTGTGTGTCAGTTTAGTGAATGGGCCTCGGTCTCCTACTCTTTAGATCTAAAGTGAGATTTTAAGATGTCACTCCTTGCTGGAGGGGAAGCTGCAACTGTGGACCTGCAGTGAAAGGATCTTCCAGCTACTGCTTCCTACATTCTGTGGACTCCTCAACCCCTGCTCCTTGAACAGTCCCCCATCATATAGGTATAGGGTATCATTACAAAGACAGACTTGTGTGTCAGTTTAGTGAATGGGCCTCGGTCTCCTACTCTTTAGATCTGAAGTGAGATTTTAAGATGTCACTCCTTGCTGGAGGGGAAGCTGTAACTGTGGACCTGCAGTGAAAGGATCTTCCGGCTACTGCTTCCTACATTCTGTGGACTCCTCAACCCTTGCTCCTTGAACATTCCCCCCCATCGCATAGGTATAGGACAGTCATAGCGAACCGTGGCACCTTAGATGTTTTGCACTCTGCAGTGTGGTTGAGCATCATGGGAAATGTAGTTCCAAAAAATCTGGGGTGCCAAGGTTCGCCCATCACTGGTATAGGATATCATTACAAAGACAGACTTGTGTGCCAGTTTGATGAATGGGCCTCTGACTACTACTCTTTAGATCTAATGTGAGATTTTAAGACGTCACTCCTTGCTGGAGGGGAAGCTGTAACTGTGGACCTGCAGTGAAAGGATTTACCAGCTTCTGTTTCCTTCATTCTGTGGACTCCTCAACCCCTGCTCCTTGAACATCCCCCCCATCATATAGGTATAGGGTATCATTACAAAGACAGACTTGTGTGTCAGTTTAGTGAATGGGCCTCGGCCTCCTACTCTTTAGATCTGAAGTGAGAGGGGGTAAAATAAATCCACCAGTGCTTTTTTTTCTTACCACTACTATTACTTTATATTGGCTTTTAAAATATACAAATGCAGCAATATAGAAATGGGATAAAAGGTTTAGCACTGGGAACACTTTTTGAAAGATAAAAAGTGCATTTATATACAACTATATAGATCAGAATAAAATGAGGGACAAATGAGGAGGAAAGAGGGACATTGCTCGAAATCCGGGACAGTCCCCTCAAAATCAGGGACAGTCCCCCCAAAATCAGGGACAGTCCCCCCAAAATCAGGGACAGTTGCGAATGAGCAGGGGGGCCGAACTGTGCTCTCTTTGGAAGACATGCAGGGGAGGGTGCCCGCACGAGTGCCCCCATAGCAAGAGGCTTGCTATGGCGGACACTTGCTGGCGGGGGATCCGAGAAGAGGAGGATCGGGGCTGCTCTGTGGGAAAGCATTACACAGAGCAAGTAAGTATGAGATGTTTGTTATTTAAAAAAATAAAATAAGGGTTTCCAATCACTTTCATTCCTGATGAACCAGCACTTGGTGGAGGCGTGTTCTGCATATCTCAGCGCCAATAAGAGAATGGTCAGCGCATCATGAAAAAAAGCCACCCAAAACAAGCCACAAGTGGCCATGACTATAGTTGACAGCCCCCCCCCCCTCCCATGGACTTATCATAAACAAATATGTTTTAAGGATGAAATGACTATTAGGCTACCGCTAAGGCTCTGAGGAAGAGGGTACTCCCTCGTAACGTGTATACCGCTTGCGATACCATCTGGTTCCTCCTCTACACCCGGTCCAGGTTGTAGGTGTCTAGAAGACACAGCTCCAAATTCTTTGAGCAATAGCCTTTTTTTAAACATTTGTTTATGAGTATGACTCTTGTTTTTATTATTTAAATAAACATTTTATCTCTGGTAATGCACAAGGTCGGTGCGCCCTCCATGTCTTTCAGCTCCAAGGACACCCATTGTTCTGAGGAGGGCAGCAAGACCTTTGACTTTCCAAACCTGGTCCAAAGGGTTGGGCTACACTACGTACATATGGACTAGGTTCCTGAGCACAGGAGATTGTTTTGTGTTGTTGTCTGATTTTTTTAGGCAGACCTAATTGGATCATCCATTGTCCCCCATGGAGCGGCAGATCCTTTACACCAGCCAACATCCGATCCTACCTGCTAAAAAACAGACGGATGGGCGATTCCCTTCCCCAGCCGTCTTCCGGATCAGACGACAAGTGGATGTAAATGTACATTCCACCACCATGGAGGAAAGCGGGCTGTGTCACGGAACTGTCATCCGCAGGGTCAACAGGCATATTAACCACTTCCTGACGGCGCACACAGATATACGTCGGCAGAATGGCACATACAGGCAGGAGGGCGTATATATAAGTCCCTCCTTAATGCCTGTCTTGCCATCGGGAGCGGAGCCCCGTGAGGCCGGTCGCGGGTCCCGCGGACTCGATCGCCGCGGGGACACCCGCGATCGTCTCACGGGAAGGCTGAACGGGGAGATGCCGAGATAAACAGCATCTCCCCGTTCTGCCTAGCAACTAGTGACGCCGATCTCTGCTCCCTGTGATTGGAGCAGAGATCAGCATTCACTAGCTGACAGCCACGCCCCCCCCACAGTAAGAAACACACCCCTAGGCATACTTAACCCCTACACTGCCCCCTTGTGGTTAACCCCTTCACTGCCAGTGTCATTTATACAGGAATCAATGCATTTAAATATCACTGATTGCTGTATAAATGACAATGGTCCCAAAAATGTGTCAAAAATGTCCGATGTGTCCGCCATAATGTCGCAGTCACAATAAAAATCACTGATCGCCGCCATTACTAATAAAAAAAAATTATTAATAAAAATGCTATAAAACTATCCCCTATCTTGTAAACGCTATAACTTCTGCGTAGACCAATCAATAATCGCTTATTGCGATTTTTTTTACCAAAAAATATGTAGAAGAATACGTATCGGCCTAAACTGAGGAAAAAAAAAGTTTTTTTTTAGATATTTTTGGGGGATATTTATTATAGCAAAAAATAAAAAAATGCGTTTTTTTTCAAAATTGTCGCTCTTCTTTGTTTATAGCGCAAAAAATAAAAACCGCAGGGGCGATCTAATACCACCAAAAGAAAGCTCTATTTGTGGGAAAAGAAGGACGTCAATTTTGTTTGGGAGCCGCGTCACACAACCGCGCAATTGTCAGTTAAAGCGACGCAGTGCCGAATCGCAAAAAGGGGCCTGGTCCTTTGGCTGCAAATTGGTCCGGTCTGAAAGTGGTTAAAACGCTAACCTGGTGGATCCGCTGGCGGAGTCCGCCCAATGTGAACGAGCCCTTAGAATACAAGTTACTCCAACACAAACAACACTTGATGCTCGAAAGGAGAATTCAATCTATGTCCTCCTCCACTGACCACCTACCTGTATTTTACACTCGGCTTCCACCAGCTGAAGTTTGGTTTGAGCCAATTCGAGTTCCATTTCCCGTAGTTGGTTCTTCAGGGTCTCCTTCTCTTCGTCTGTGTCCTCCTCGGTGGAGTTGTCCTTTGTAACACTCACCAACTTCACCTTCCCCTCCGTGTTGAAGAATTCTCTGCAGCGTTCGCACCCTTCAACCTTTTGCTGCGAGAGAAGCCGAGAAAAGATGGTTAGCTGGGATTATAAATTTAGGTGCAATTGTTGTATTCGTCTATATCAGAGGTCTCCAAACCTTCCAAACAAAAGGCCAGTTTACTGTCCGTCAGACTTTAGGGGAGCCGGACTGTGGCTATTAAGAGTAGAAAAGGTCCCGACATCAGTGGGTAAAAAAACAACGCATGTTTGGTGTCAATGGAAAGGATTATGCCTAATTTTTGTGCCCTATTGTTGGTGTCATTGGGAGGAATTGTGCCCTATTGTTGGGGTCATTAGGAGCAATTGGGGCCCCATTGTTGGGGTCATTAGGAGGAATTGGGCCCCAATGTTGGCGTCATTAGGAGGAATTGTGCCCTATTGTTGGTGTCATTAGGAGGAATTGGGCCCTATTGTTGGTGTCATTAGGAGGAATTGGGCCCCAACGTTGGTGTCATTAGGAGGAATTGGGCCCCACTGTTGATGTCATTAGGAGGAATTGGGTCCCATTGTTGGTGTCATTGGAAGTAATTGCGCCCTATTGTTGGTGTCATTAGGAGGAATTGGGCCCCAACGTTGGTGTCATTAGGAGGAATTGGGCCCCACTGTTGATGTCATTAGGAGGAATTGGGTCCCATTGTTGGTGTCATTGGAAGTAATTGCGCCCTATTGTTGGTGTCATTAGGAGGAATTGGGCCCTATTGTTGTTGGTGTCACTTGGAGGAATTGGGCCCCATTGATAATGTCATTAGGAATAATTGTAACCTATTGTTGCTGCATTAGGAGGATTTGTGCCCCATTGTTGGTGTCATTAGGAGGAATTGGGGCCCCATTGTTGGTATCATTAGGAGGAATTGGGCCCCATTGTTGGTGTCATTAGGAGGAATTGGGCCCCATTGTTGGTGTCATTAGGAGGAATTGGGCCCCATTGTTTGTGTCATTAGGAGGAATTGGGCCCCATTGTTGGTGTCATTAGGAGGAACTGGGCCCTATTGTTGGTGTCATTGGGAGGAACTGGGCCCCATTGTTGGTGTCATTGGGAGGAATTGGGCCCCATTGTTAGTGTCATTAGGGGGAATTGGGCCCCATTGTTGGTGTCATTAGGAGGAATTGGGCCCCATTGTTGGTGTCATTAGGAGGAATTGGGCCCCATTGTTGGTGTCATTAGGAGGAATTGGGCCCCATTGTTGGTGTCATTAGGAGGGGGGATTATTTTCCATTGTTGGCATTAATAGATGAAATAGTGCCCCAAGGGCTGGATAAAAGCAAGAAAGGGGCTGCATATGGCCCCTGGGCCGCAGTTTAGAGACCACTTGTCTATATAATCTGAGAAACAATGAATAAAACATCCTAAATAATAATGGAGCAAAAGAGCCAAAGCAGTGAGGCGGGGGGGGGGGGGTCAGGCGGGGGGGGGGGGGGGGGGGGGGGGGGGGGGGGGGGGGGGGGGGGTGTTTTTGCACCATAAGGAAATGTAAAATCTAAAATTTTTGTGAGTTTCGCTTTAATTTCCGGCTGTGTATCTAATGAGGACATGAGAATATATGATGTCCGCACGCTGCGGATTCCAATTAAATAGTTCAAATATTTATTAAAATGATCACATCACAAAGAATGTAGTGCAGGTGCAACACTTCTGGGACCCTATGGAAAAAGTTGTGGTGCTGCTCGGGTAGGAGGTGGAATCCGGGCTAAACCGCTGTGAGTGCTGGCCGGAAGAAAAGCCTGTCCCGGCTCCGAGCTGCAGCAGTGTCAGAGAAAAACCCATACGCCGCACGTCGATGGCAGACTCGTGAGAGGAGCGTATGTCAGCCTGGACTCCAACCAGCCCACGCCGCCAACACATTTCGCTCTGCCCCTTGGAGCTTAGTGTATGGCAGCCACAGCCTGGTTGGTGTTCAGGCTGAGGCTGCCATATACTAAACTCCAAGGGGCGGAGCGAAACGTGTTGGAGGTGTGGCCCGGTTGGAGTTGAGGCTGAGGCTGCCATACACTCCTCACACGGCCTGCCATCGGTGTGCGGCTTATGGATTTTCTCCCTCTGCAACACTTCTGGGGCTACAAACCAGCTTGCCCAGAAATGGTTCAATATTTGACCGGGTCCCTGCTGAACTGTTCAAATTTCGATCCTTGTATGGCCAACTTAAGGGGTCCTACGTGGCTCCAATATGATGCATCTACACCGTTTGTGATGTGAACACCTTAAATCTCTGGTGCCCAACCCGGGGCCCCTGGCACTTTTTATGCAGCCCTCAGGGTCCCTACAAAAACTAATCTGTGTTTCCCAATTGCCTTGATACAGCAGTGATCTCCAGCAGTCTTGTTAACTCCTTTATCAGGTTCAGAGTCTCTGACCATCTCTTTTATTATGCCCATAGCCTCTAACCATCTCTTGTATCATCCTCAGTCTCTAACCATCTCTTGTATGATGCCCATAGTCTCCAACCACCTCTTGTATGATGACCATAGTCTCCAACCACCTCTTGTATGATGCCCATAGTCTCCAACCACCTCTTGTGTGATGACCATAGTCTCCAACCACCTCTTGTATGATGCCCATAGTCTCCAACCACCTCTTGTGTGATGACCATAGTCTCCAACCACCTCTTGTATGATGCCCATAGTCTCCAACCACCTCTTGTATGATGACCATAGTCTCCAACCACCTCTTGTATGATGCGCATAGTCTCTAACCACCTCTTGTATGATGCTCATAGTCTCTAACCATCTCTTGTATGATGCCCATAGTCTCCAACCACCTCTTGTATGATGCCCATAGTCTCTAACCACCTCTTGTATGAAGACCATAGTCTCTAACCACCTCTTGTGTGATGACCATAGTCTCTAACCACCTCTTGTATGAAGACCATAGTCTCTAACCACCTCTTGTATGATGACCATAGTCTCTAACCACCTCTTGTATGATGACCATAGTCTCTAACCATCTCTTCTATGATGACCATAGTCTCTAACCACCTCTTGTATGATGACCATAGTCTCTAACCATCTCTTCTATGATGACCATAGTCTCTAACCATCTCTTCTATGATGACCATAGTCTCTAACCACCTCTTGTATGATGCCCATAGTCTCCAACCACCTCTTGTATGATGACCATAGTCTCCAACCACCTCTTGTATGATGACCATAGTCTCAACCACCTCTTGTATGATGACCATAGTCTCCAACCACCTCTTGTATGATGCTCATAGTCTCCAACCACCTCTTGTATGATGACCATAGTCTCCAACCACCTCTTGTATGATGCCCATAGTCTCCAACCACCTCTTGTATGATGACCATAGTCTCCAACCACTTCTTGTATGATGCCCATAGTCTCCAACCACCTCTTGTATGATGACTATAGTCTCTAACCACCTCTTGTATGAAGACCATAGTCTCTAACCACCTCTTGTATGATGACCATAGTCTCTAACCACCTCTTGTATGAAGACCATAGTCTCTAACCACCTCTTGTATGATGACCATGGTCTCTAACCACCTCTTGTATGATGACAATAGTCTCTAACCATCTCTTCTATGATGACCATAGTCTCTAACCACCTCTTGTATGATGACCATAGTCTCTAACCATCTCTTCTATGATGACCATAGTCTCTAACCATCTCTTCTATGATGACCATAGTCTCTAACCACCTCTTGTATGATGACCACAGTCTCTAACCACCTCTTGTATGATGACCATAGTCTCTAACCACCTCTTGTATGATGACCATAGTCTCTAACCACCTCTTGTATGATGACCATAGTCTCCAACCACGTCTTGTATGATGACCATAGTCTCTAACCACCTCTTGTATGAAGACCATAGTCTCTAACCATCTCTTTTATTATGCCCAAAGTCTCTAACCATCTCTAGTATGAAGACCATAGTCTCTAACCATCTCTTTTATTATGCCCAAAGTCTCTAACCATCTCTAGTATGATGCCCACAGTCTCAAACTATCTCTTGTGTCATGTCCATACTCTCTATCTCTTGTATGATGCCCAGTGTCTCCAACCATCTCTTGTACAAAAGCCTGCAATCTCTGGCCAACTCTTGTATCATGTCTGCAGTCTGACAATTTCTTCTATCATGGCCATGGTCTTTGACTAAATCCTGTGGCGTGTCTGCTGTCTCTGAGACTGAATATTCACTTAATTTTATGTGTGGCGATGTTGGGATAAACAAAGTGGTTGTAAACCCTTCCATATACTGAAATGAGCTGATTGTGAAGTGACTGGCCTCAGGTGATACACAGAGATGAAACAAATCCTTCTACACAAGTCATTGGCTGATCAGCTATCATCCAATGACAGCTGATCACGTGATGTAAACAGAGGATCGGTAATCGTTTTTTCTTCTCCTCACGCTTACAGTGTGAGGAGAAAAAAAAAGCTGATCCCTGGCTTCTGTTTGAAGGTACAACGGTCTGAAGAGGAAAAGCCTCATATGTGCCCACCAGTACCGCCTGCCGGTGCCATGAATCAGTGCCCACAATACGTAAGTGCCAGCAATCAGTGCCACCTATCAGTGCCCACAAGTGCCACCCATCAATGCCCACCAGTGCGACCTAGCAGTGCTGCCTATCAGTGTCACCTACCAGTGTCGATCAGTGCCTATCAGTGCCACCTATCAATGCCCTTCAGTGTCACCCATCAGTGCCACCTCTCTGTGCCCACCAATGCCACCCATCAGTGCAGCCCATCGGGGCCCATCAGTGCAGCCCATCGGGGCCCATCAGTGCAGCCCCCCATCAGTGCAGCCCATCGGGGCCCATCAGTGCAGCCCATGGGGGCCCATCAGTGCAGCCCATCGGGCCCATCAGTGCATCCCATCGGGGCCCATCAGTGCATCCCATCGGGGCCCATCAGTGCATCCCATCGGGGCCCATCAGTGCATCCCATCGGGGCCCATCAGTGCATCCCATCGGGGCCCATCCGTGCAGCCCATCGGGGCCCATCCGTGCAGCCCATCGGGGCCCATCCGTGCAGCCCATCGGGGCCCATCCGTGCAGCCCATCGGGGCCCATCCGTGCAGCCCATCGGGGCCCATCCGTGCAGCCCATCGGGGCCCATCCGTGCAGCCCATCGGTGCCCATCCGTGCAGCCTATCAGTGCCCATCCGTGCAGCCTATCAGTGCCCATCCGTGCAGCCTATCAGTGCCCATCAGTGCAGCCTATCAGTGCAGCCTATCAGTGCAGCCTATCAGTGCCCATCAGTGCAGCCTATCAGTGCCCATCAGTGCAGCCTATCAGTGCCCATCAGTGCAGCCTATCAGTGCCCATCAGTGCAGCCTATCAGTGCCCATCAGTGCAGCCTATCAGTGCCCAGTGTAGCCTCATTAGCATACATCAACGAAAGAGAAAAACTACCTGTTCGCAAAATAAACAAAACATAAAATGGTTTTGTATTTTTTTTTTTTTTTAATTCTGTCTTTTTAAAATTTTTTAACAAAAACGAAAAAAAAACAGAGGTGATCAAATAGCACCAAAAGAAAGCTCTATTTGTGGGGAAAAAAATAAATAAAAAAAATATGGGTACAGTGTTGTATGACCGCACAATTATCACTCAAAGAGTGAGAGTGCTAAAAGATGAAAATTGGTCTGAGCCGGAGGGGGGTTTAGGTGCCCAGTAAGCAAGAGGTTAAAACTATTTGGACTTTTTCATAGTTCCACTGTAACAGAACTTGAGATATTCCACTAAGTAGTAACATCTGCGGTTCGGTACATCAGCCATGTTGTATATACAATTTTTAAACAAATTCAGGTCTGTGAAACCTTCGCTGAGCACAGAGAGAAGAGAAAATGTTTTATGTTTCTTCTTCTTTTTCCGACACAGGGAGGTGGTTTGTATAATGATCTACTATTGAGAAGAGACAAGGGGACTGAAGCGCTAAGCAATAGAATTATTTCCCGCTTTGGAAAGCGTTACCTCGTCTGGTCCCGACACAACATGATCTTTGAAAGCATTGCGGATGTAATGACATTCCGGACGCATGCCGCGAATGACCATCTTAAAAATGAACCAAATCTTGTAAGGGGTTCAGCTGCACTGCGTGTCCTCAAAGATCCCCGAATATTTCCAGATTTCTGCTGGAAACATCTGAAGATCACAACAAAGTACTGCGAGAAGGCCGCGAACTTACCCGGATTTTCTCAATTTCAGCTTTGTTCGACGTCTGCTGCTTTTCTAGTCGCTCGCTCAGCTGGGAGCAGATCTACAAAACAAACACAAGGGTTGGTTTTATGAACCGGACAAAGTGGTCAGATTGTTTATTTACAGTTGTGAAAAAAGACCGCGAGGAATTCAGAATGAGAGCGCCACACCGTCCCAACCAATTCCATATATAAAAAGTTAGTAAGGCCTGGGCTTTGCAAACTATTTACCACTGGAATAATCTTGTATTTCGATTTGAATACTACAGTGTGATCCTTCAATTCTAGATTTACTAAGGTGAGCGTGGAAGCCCTATGAAAGGGTTTCTCAGCCAGGTTTCCATGGAACCCTAAGGTTCCTCCAGGGGTTTCTAGGGGTTCCCTTGAGCAATGTCTGCCTCTCAGATAAGTTCCCACTGACACCATTGATCCTTTTAGCTATCTATAAAAGGGTTAATTCTTCCCACTGACCACCAATGTAAGGAACATTCTTCTCACTGATCACCAATGTAAGGAACATTCTTCCCACTGACCCCCAATGTAAGGAACATTCTTCCCACTGATCACCAATGTAAGGAACATTCTTCCCACTGATCACCAATGTAAGGAACATTCTTCTCACTGATCACCAATGTAAGGAACATTCTTCCCACTGATCACCAATGTAAGGAACATTCTTCCCACTGATCACCAATGTAAGGAACATTCTTCCCAATGATCACCAATGTAAGGAACATTCTTCTCACTGATCACCAATGTAAGGAACATTCTTCTCACTGATCACCAATGTAAGGAACATTCTTCTCACTGATCACCAATGTAAGGAACATTCTTCCCACTGATCACCAATGTAAGGAACATTCTTCCCACTGATCACCAATGTAAGGAACATTCTTCTCACTGATCACCAATGTAAGGAACATTATTCTCACTGATCACCAATGTAAGGAACATTCTTCTCACTGATCACCAATGTAAGGAACATTCTTTTCACTGATCACCAATATTACCATAGTATTGGATGACAATAATACAAGGGCTGTAACAAAAATAATGCTAAAGTCTGCATTACTTTTTGATTAACTTCCATAAGTCATTCAAATTTTACACATTGGTAGAATAACTCTCTCTCTATAGTAACTCTTCTTCATTGACCACCAATATAAGGGACCTTCTTCCCACTGACCACCAATATAAGGGACCTTCTTCCCACTGACCACCAATATAAGGGACCTTCTTCCCAGTGATCACCAATATAAGGGACCTTCTTCCCAGTGATCACCAATATAAGGGACCTTCTTCCCAGTGATCACCAATTTAAGGGACCTTCTTCCCAGTGATCACCAATATAAGGGACCTTCTTCCCACTGACCACCAATGTAAGGAGCATTCTTACTGATCACCAATATAAGGGACCTACTTTCCACTGACCGCCAATATAAGGGACCTTCTTCCCACTGACCACCAATATAAGGGACCTTCTTCCCATTGACCACAAATATAAGTGACCTTCTTCCCACTGACCACCAATGTAAGGAGCATTCTTCCCACTGACCATCTCACTAAAGTATCAGGAGTTGTAGATATAGTAATTTTTAGCTGGGGTTCCCCCGAGACTAGAAAGCCATTTCAAGGGTTCCTCTGTGTTGAAAAGGTTGAGAAAGGCTACCCTATGGTGTCCAGAAGCTGCTAACTCAATATTTCAATTCTCTACATGTACAATATTACCATAGTATTGGATGACAATAATACAAGGGCTGTACCGAAAGTAATGCTAAAGTGGGCATAACTTTTTGATTAACTTCCATAGGCCATTCAAATTTCACACGTTGGTAGAATAATTCTCTCTCTACAGCAGTGATGGTGAACCTTGGCACCCCAGATGTTTTGGAACTACATTTCCCCATGATGCTCATGCACTCTGCAGTGTAGTTGAGCATTATGGGAAATGTAGTGGGAATTGGTAACATTTCTATTACATAGGTCTTTCAGCTTTCACATGTTGGTAGAGTAACTCTTCCTCTATAGTAACTTCTCTTCTTCTTTTTCATTGCAGGTAAATAATGTATTCCAAGCAGAAGCGATGTGCTGTCATGGAGTTCTTGATAAAGGAAGGGTGCAGGCTGTCCGACATCCACAGAATGTTAGGTAGATGACACCATTGACAAGAGTCACCAATGCCAAAATCCATTGACAAGACAAAATTCTGTAGCCTTCTGTGGATGTTGGAGGCTACAGAATGTTGTGATTGGTAACTCATGTCGATGGTGTCATCTACTTAACATCCTGTAGCCTTCTGTGGATGTCGGGCAGCCTGCACCCTCCTTCATCAAGAACTCAATGGCGGTACGTTGCTTCGGCTTGGAATCCATTATTTACCTGCAATGAAAAAGAAGAAGAGAAGTCACTATAGAGGAAGAGTTACTCTACCAACATGTGAAAGCTGAAAGACCTATGTAATAGAAATGTAATGCCCACTTTTGCATTCCTTTTGACCAGCCCTCGTATAAAGTAAACCTATTTAAAATTTTCAGGGTACCGATGCCTCTTATCCACTTTCCTAAGCTCAAACTAAATGTATGACCAACTGAACATTTTATCCATACCAATGTAAAATTATGGCCCTTATATCTCTGTCTACCATAAACAAACATGGCCAAATCGGAAAGATCCAATAGATTGCTTGCACATATAAAATTCCAGAGCCCAAGAGTATGAATCAGTGGTCGTATAATGGGCAAGTATATTATATGGCCACATGTAAGGTCGCTCTACAAATGATTGAGTTCAGATGTTTTCAGTGAAGAGTTCTTTTAATGTTACATAATATAAAGATCTTTTACACAATTGTCCTTTACTTTGTGGTACCAATTTGGGGATAAAGACATGGTTTGACCAGTTTGGTGTGGAGGAACTTGAGTTTCCTGCACTGAGCTTGACCTTAACCCTACTGAACATCCTTTGGACCTCAACCCTACTGAACATCCTTTGGACCTCAACCCTACTGAACATCCTTTGGACCTCAACCCTACTGAACATCCTTTGGACCTCAACCCTACTGAACATCCTTTGGACCTCAACCCTACTGAACATCCTTTGGACCTCAACCCTACTGAACATCCTTTGGACCTCAACCCTACTGAACATCCTTTGGACCTCAACCCTACTGAACATCCTTTGGACCTCAACCCTACTGAACATCCTTTGGACCTCAACCCTACTGAACATCCTTTGGACCTCAACCCTACTGAACATCCTTTGGACCTCAACCCTACTGAACATCCTTTGGACCTCAACCCTACTGAACATCCTTTGGACCTCAACCCTACTGAACATCCTTTGGACCTCAACCCTACTGAACATCCTTTGGACCTCAACCCTACTGAACATCCTTTGGACCTCAACCCTACTGAACATCCTTTGGACCTCAACCCTACTGAACATCCTTTGGACCTCAACCCTACTGAACATCCTTTGGACCTCAACCCTACTGAACATCCTTTGGACCTCAACCCTACTGAACATCCTTTGGACCTCAACCCTACTGAACATCCTTTGGACCTCAACCCTACTGAACATCCTTTGGACCTCAACCCTACTGAACATCCTTTGGACCTCAACCCTACTGAACATCCTTTGGACCTCAACCCTACTGAACATCCTTTGGACCTCAACCCTACTGAACATCCTTTGGACCTCAACCCTACTGAACATCCTTTGGACCTCAACCCTACTGAACATCCTTTGGACCTCAACCCTACTGAACATCCTTTGGACCTCAACCCTACCGAACATCCTTTGGACTTCAACCCTACCGAACATCCTTTGGACTTCAACCCTACCGAACATCCTTTGGACTTCAACCCTACCGAACATCCTTTGGACCTCAACCCTACCGAACATCCTTTGGACCTCAACCCTACTGAACATCCTTTGGACCTCAACCCTACTGAACATCCTTTGGACCTCAACCCTACTGAACATCCTTTGGACCTCAACCCTACTGAACATCCTTTGGACCTCAACCCTACTGAACATCCTTTGGACCTCAACCCTACTGAACATCCTTTGGACCTCAACCCTACTGAACATCCTT
Organism: Lithobates sylvaticus; assembly: GCA_028564925.1. NCBI lineage: Eukaryota > Metazoa > Chordata > Amphibia > Anura > Ranidae > Lithobates > Lithobates sylvaticus. The sequence continues at coordinate 9,492,837 of CM053033.1, read as the reverse complement.
TGGACCTCAACCCTACTGAACATCCTTTGGACCTCAACCCTACTGAACATCCTTTGGACCTCAACCCTACTGAACATCCTTTGGACCTCAACCCTACTGAACATCCTTTGGACCTCAACCCTACTGAACATCCTTTGGACCTCAACCCTACTGAACATCCTTTGGACCTCAACCCTACTGAACATCCTTTGGACCTCAACCCTACTGAACATCCTTTGGACCTCAACCCTACTGAACATCCTTTGGACCTCAACCCTACTGAACATCCTTTGGACCTCAACCCTACTGAACATCCTTTGGACCTCAACCCTACTGAACATCCTTTGGACCTCAACCCTACTGAACATCCTTTGGACCTCAACCCTACTGAACATCCTTTGGACCTCAACCCTACTGAACATCCTTTGGACCTCAACCCTACTGAACATCCTTTGGACCTCAACCCTACTGAACATCCTTTGGACCTCAACCCTACTGAACATCCTTTGGACCTCAACCCTACTGAACATCCTTTGGACCTCAACCCTACTGAACATCCTTTGGACCTCAACCCTACTGAACATCCTTTGGACCTCAACCCTACTGAACATCCTTTGGACCTCAACCCTACTGAACATCCTTTGGACCTCAACCCTACTGAACATCCTTTGGACTTCAACCCTACCGAACATCCTTTGGACTTCAACCCTACCGAACATCCTTTGGACTTCAACCCTACAGAACATCCTTTGGACTTCAACCCTACCGAACATCCTTTGGACTTCAACCCTACTGAACATCCTTTGGACTTCAACCCTACTGAACATCCTTTGGACTTCAACCCTACTGAACATCCTTTGGACTTCAACCCTACTGAACATCCTTTGGACTTCAACCCTACTGAACATCCTTTGGACTTCAACCCTACTGAACATCCTTTGGACTTCAACCCTACTGAACATCCTTTGGGCTTCAACCCTACTGAACATCCTTTGGGCTTCAACCCTACTGAACATCCTTTGGGCTTCAACCCTACTGAACATCCTTTGGGCTTCAACCCTACTGAACATCCTTTGGGCTTCAACCCTACTGAACATCCTTTGGGCTTCAACCCTACTGAACATCCTTTGGACTTCAACCCTACTGAACATCCTTTGGACTTCAACCCTACTGAACATCCTTTGGACTTCAACCCTACTGAACACCTTTGGACCTCAACCCTACTGAACACCTTTGGACCTCAACCCTACTAAACACCTTTGGACCTCAACCCTACTGAGCACCTTTGGACCTCAACCCTACTGAACACCTTTGGACCTCAACCCTACTGAACACCTTTGGACCTCAACCCTACTGAACACCTTTGGACCTCAACCCTACTGAACACCTTTGGACCTCAACCCTACTGAACACCTTTGGACTTCAACCCTACTATACACCTTTGGACTTCAACCCTACTGAACACCTTTGGACCTCAACCCTACTGAGCACATTTGGACTTCAACCCTACTGAGCACCTTTGGACCTCAACCCTATTGAGCACCTTTGGACCTCAATCCTGCCGAGCACCTTTGAACCTCAACCCTTTCGGAGCACCTTTGGACCTCAACCCTGCCGAAGCACCTTTGGACCTCAACCCTGCCGGAGCACCTTTGGACCTCAACCCTGCCGGAGCACCTTTGGACCTCAACCCTGCCGGAGCACCTTTGAACCTCAACCCTGCCGGGCACCTTTTGACCTCCACCCTGTCGAGCACCTTTGGACCTCAACCCTGCCGGAGCACCTTTAGACCTCAACCCTGCCGAGCACCTTTGGACCTCAACCCTACTGAACACCTTTGGGATGAATTGGAATGCTGATTATAAACCAGGTCTTCTCATCTAACCTGACCCTAAAATAGGCACCAATTCCCACAAGCATTCTTGTTTAAAAAAATATATAGGAGCTCATTTTTAAAAGAAAAGTTTAATACTAATGTAAAGGACAGATTTATCTTACTGTAAGCTGGAGTTCTACTTTAATTCAGCAAGACAGAATCGTAAAGGGAAACCAAAAGTTAGAAGAGCACGTTGTAGAATGCCAGACTAACTGTCCATTTTGCTCATTACATCAGTAAGGTAGTTCAGGAGGAGAAATGCCAGTACATTAAAATGCTCAAATACCCACCACACTAAGAATATACTGTAACTTATATAAAGTAGCTCAGAATATCAAAGGCCAGAATACCTGTTTGTAATCTCCAATGATGGAACTGTTCTTCTTTATTTCAGACTCTGCCTTATCAAGTTCTCTGCGGCACATTTCCTTTAGCTGTAGAACAATACAAAAGATATTATAGGAATACACTAATGCCATATAAACCCCATTAAGACAGTATTACTGCATTATACATTCATATCATAAACCATTCTTTTTATGAGGTCCCCCCTCGAAATAATGGTGTTCAGGTGTTTCCATTTAAGGGTACTGTTAATACTCCATCATACAAAGACATTGTAGACAATTGTGCTCTTCCAACCTTATGGTAACAGCTTGGTGAAGACCCTCATCTGTTCCACCACGTTGTGCCCTGTTTACAAAGCCAGCTTCATAAAGACATGGTTTGACCAGTTAGGTGTGGAGGACCTGGCGTGCCCTCCACAGAGCTCTGACCTCAACCCTACTTTTAGAAGACCTTTGGGATAAGGTCTTCTCTACCAACATCATTTCCTGCCCTTAACCCCACGGAACACCATTGGAATGAGGTCTTCTTATCCCAAAAGTGTTCAGTAGGTTTGAGGTTATGGAGGAACTCCAGTGTCCCGATCAAAGCCCTGACCTCATGCCAACTGAAAACCACTGGTATAAATTGGAATGCCAATTGTGAGCCAGGTCTTCTCACCCCAAAGGCGTTCAGTAGGTTTGAGGCCATGAAGGAACTCCAGTGTCCTGCACAGAGCCCTGACCTCATCCCTACTAAACAGCATTGGTATGTATTGGAATGTCAATTGTGAGCCAGGTTAGCAGGTGTTCGAGGAACGAGGGAGGGTCGGAGCCCTCTGATTTCTCCGGCAGTCCGACGAAGCGGAGGTTACATCTGCGCAGCCTATTTTCCATGTCGTCCTGCTTGCTCAGGACGACACTTAATTGATGTTGCAGGCCTTCGGTGGTAATCTGTAGGGGGTGGATGTCGTCCTCCGCCTGCCCAAGTCTGCGTTCGGCTTCGCCAACCCTCTCTCTCAGCTTATGTAGATCTTGTCGGATGAGAGAAATATCAATCTTGACCTCCTCAATCCTGGAGGTGAGAGTGGTTTGGCAAAGGGAGACGGCCTCGAGGATGCGAGCGGTATCTCCAGATGGCGGGGTTTCCTCCTCAGGGCTTGGTTCGGCGCCATCTTCCTCCCCGGGCTCCGGCTCGTTGTACTTGTTGAGCCTGGCGATTGCTCCTTGAGCCCTTTTCGGCGGTGACATGGGTGTGAGCCAGGTCTTCTCACCCCAAAGGCGTTCAGTAGGTTTGAGGTCATGGAGGAACTCCAGTGTCCTGCACAGAGCCCTGACCTCATCCCTACTGAACATGATTGGTATCAATTGGAATGTCAATTGTGAGAGAGGTCATTTTTTTGGTGCAGCGCTAGTGAGAGATGAATTGGAATGCCAAAGTATTTTTGTAAAACCAAGTCTTCTGATCCACCATTAGTACCTGACCGCATAAATGGGCACACGTTGCAAAAAATACCCTTCAAAATCTTGTATAAAGTCTTAGTCACAAAAGGGGGGTGACTCCATATTAATGGATATGTTGGGAGGAAGGGGGGCAACTCCATATTAATGGATATGTAGGGAAGAAGGGGGGCAACTCCATATTAATGGATATGTAGGGAGGAAGGGGGCAACTCCATATTAATGGATATGTAGGGAGGAAGGGGGGCAACTCCATATTAATGGATATGTAGGGAGGAAGGGGGGCAACTCCATATTAATGGATATGTAGGGAGGAAGGGGGGCAACTCCATATTAATGGATATGTAGGGAGGAAGGGGGGCAACTCCAGATTAATGGATATGTAGGGAGGAAGGGGGGCAACTCCAGATTAATGGATATGTTGGGAGGAAGGGGGGCAACTCCATATTAAAAGCTATGGTCAGGGCTGCAGTCAGAAATCACGGGGGCCCCATAGAGCCTACCTGATCGCCCTCGATTGGCCCGAAAGTGACTGAGGACATAGATTTATCCATCCTTTTCCCTGCAGCCTCAGCTGCACAGATGAATGAATAGCACTTTGAGGCTTCCTGCTTATTCACAAACTGAAGCATAGCACACAGTTTAATATGCTTCAGCGATGAATGGACACAGGAGTGATTGGTACTGATCCCTCACAGTATTCACAGGAAAGAAAGGGGCCGGTAAAATCCCCCCACCTGAAATATCTCCCTATGGGGTCCACAGCAGCTGCCGACGGGAGAGGGGGTAAGCCAGCAGCACTGCGGGGGAAAGGGGAGAACAGGGGGCAGACAGCAGATGGAAAGGGTGTATATACTAGAACCAATCACCCTGCAGTGCAGCCAGAGTGAGGGAGAGGACATAGGTTTGCACAGCCTATTACATTAGGGTGTGCACCCACAAAGCTCAAACACACATGCCTTTCTCTGCAGCTACAGCTGCACTGGACAGTGAATGAATGAGCAGTGCTCTGTGCCGAGCGGCTTCCTGTTCACACAAACTGAAGCATAGTAAACAGTTTACTATGCTTCGGATCTGAACGAACACAGCGAATGAGTGTGTTCACCGTGTTCATTTAGAAAAGGAAGGGGCCGGTGAATGACATATTTACTAGCCCCTTCCCCCACACTCCATTCTGAAAATCCCCCACTGGAGTCGGGGGGAGAGGGAAGGTGGGAAGCCTGCAGTACTGTGGGGAGGCAAAAGGCAAAAGGGGAAATTGGCACTGCAGGCAATGATTTGGGTGTGCCCAGGCACACCTGGCATGCCTATGGGAGAGGAGGAGAAGCTGGCAGCGCTGCAGGGGGATGCAGGAGAGGATCAGTGTCTGTAGTACAGCCGGCCCTCCTGCTCAGCGGGTGCCCGGGCCCCCCTTTTGAACTGAGGGGGCCCAGACCCAGTACAGGAGGGCCGGTTGTACTGCCTTATCAGCCGCCCTGGCTATGGTGTTGGAATAGGAAGTTCAAACAAGCTCATATATTGTAGATGTGATGGTCCACACACTCATGCCCATATTGTGTAAATTATAATGTACCGGTAACTATTCCATTTTTTTAAAATGCCAACTGGTGCCCCTCGCTTGTGATCAGCGCGGGGGGCGTACGTTTGATCAGATGACCAACCTGTGCAGATTCTTCTTCTAGACGTCGTTTCTCCTCTTCTGCATCAATCAGCTTTTGTTTAGTCATCAATAACTCCTTATTGAGGGCGTCCGACTTCTCTTCTGCCTGATAAAACAGAGCCCACAAATACCCAGATGATGAATATATGAGGTCAACCACAAATATTAAATTATAATGTCATGTCTACATATTTAAATGGAAAATAAGAGTGTTGGAGATACGGGACTGTCTACGGTACACAGTTATTTTCAATATTTCCAATCACTTGTACCCTACGTTTTTCTCCTGAAGAAGCCTTACTTGGCGAAACATGTCGAGAATAAATGGACAAGTATAATGACCTGTGCACTTATAGTATATTAATATTCTGTGTTCTGTGTAATATTCTGTGTTCTAATTGGGATTGTATGCATAACCTTTGAACCTTAATATGTATATTGTTGTACACAAAGTCAAAATATAATATGTGTTAATAAAATATTATTTTTATCATATTCAAACCCGTTTTGTAACTGTGTACCTTAGACAGTCCCGTATCTCCAACACTCTTATTTTCTATTTCAACTTGGGATGATGGTACAATATATATGAATATTATTTGGAAAACATTCTAGTCTAACGAGCTTTCAAAATTTCTACATATTTAAACATTAAGAGATTGTAAAGGCAATTATTTTTTTTTTTTTAAACAAACATCTCCACACTTACCTGCTCTGTGCCATGGATTTGCACAGAGCAGCAGCAAACCTCCTCTTCTTGGGTCCCCTCGGCTGGTGCTCCTGGCCCCGCCTCTCTGTCCAGTGCCCCCCCAATGGGAAATCACTTTCGATAGGGGCACTTGTGCGTGCTCGCTCTCGAGCCCCGCTCATCACTGTTTTTGATCGACAGAACTGGGAGCCAATTGCAGTGAGATTTCCTTCTATTCATTATTGTATGGACGCGAACAGCACCGCAAAGTATCAGGAGCATTTTCACGAGAACTGGTGAAAATACTCGGTATCGGTGCATCCCTAAAATTTACCTTTGCTCATTGCCATTACATGGTGGATTGATGGGATTGGTAGTTTACACAAGATAGATAAGGACGTTTTGCTTTTTTTTTTAGCTCACAGGGACACTATAAATCCGGCCAAATCAACAGGTATTTTCTGGACTTACTAAAAATGTTCTTAGTCTGGAAAATAAAAAGGAACGCAGGCACCACACCTAAGGTCTGCTAACCTGTAAAGTATTCTGTTTTTGTATACACTTCATTTTTTTCTGCCCTGCCTGGGGAACATAGTGAAATCAGAACTTGGTCCCATGTTCCTATGTGCTTTGTAAGTCTAGTTGGAAGTTGGACAGGATGCCCCTCCTTCCCTGGCAGGCGTTCGAAGACGTAGCTAGCAAGGAGATGGCTGCTTGATGTGTGGAGAGGCAAATGGCTAGCTCTGCCCAGGCTATGCCTCCAACGCGTTACGCCCCTCATCAGAGCTTTATCATGGGGATCAACATGGGCCATGTACTTTTCCCCTGGCGGGGGGAACAGAAAATTGAAAACAAAAAATAAAGAGTTCTTTAACCCTTTGAGCTTGGGTCTACTATAAAAGAAGAACCCAGATGACTAGACCAAGAGTACCTGCATATGCTGCTTTTTGGGTCTACTATAAGAGAAGAACCAAGATGATCAGACCAAGAGTACCTGCGTATGCTGCTTTTTGGGTCTACTATAAGAGAATCCAGATGATCAGACCAAGAGTACCTGCATATGCTGCTTTTTGGGTCTACTATAAGAGAAGAACCAAGATGACCAGACCAAGAGTACCTGTGTATGCTGCTTTTTTGGTCTACTATAAGAGAAGAACCTAGATGACCAGACCAAGAGTACCTGCGTATGCTGCTTTTTTGGTCTACTATAAGAGAAGAACCTAGATGACCAGACCAAGAGTACCTGCGTATGCTGCTTTTTGGGTCTACTATAACAGAAGAAGCCAGATGACTAGACCAAGTGTACCTGCGTATGTTGCTTTTTGGGTCTACTATAAGAGAAAAACCCAGATGATCAGACCAAGAGTACCTGCGTATGCTGCTTTTTGGGTCTACTATAAGAGAAGAACCCAGATGACCAGACCAAGAGTACCTGCAGATGCTGCTTTTTGGGTCTACTATAATAGAAGAAGCCAAATGACCAGACCAAGAGTACCTGTGTATTCTGCTATTTGGGTCTACTATAATAGAAGAAGCCAGATGACCAGACCAAGAGTACCCTGCGTATGCTGCTTTTTGGGTCTACTATAAGAGAATCCAGATGATCAGACCAAGAGTACCTGCGTATGCTGCTTTTTGGGTCTACTATAAGAGAAGAACCAAGATGACCAGACCAAGAGTACCTGCGTATGCTGCTTTTTGGGTCTACTATTAGAGAATCCAGATGATCAGACCAAGAGTACCTGCGTATGCTGCTTTTTGGGTCTACTATAAGAGAAAAACCCAGATGATCAGACCAAGAGTACCTGCGTATGCTGCTTTTTGGGTCTACTATAAGAGAAGAACCCAGATGACCAGACCAAGAGTACCTGCAGATGCTGCTTTTTGGGTCTACTATAATAGAAGAAGCCAAATGACCAGACCAAGAGTACCTGTGTATGCTGCTTTTTGGGTCTACTATAATGGAAGAACCCAGATGACTAGACCAAGAGTACCTGCGTATGCTGCTTTTTGGGTCTACTATAAGAGAAGAACCAAGATGACCAGACCAAGAGTACCTGCGTATGCTGCTTTTTGGGTCTACTATAAGAGAAGAACCCAGATGACCAGACCAAGAGTACCTGCAGATGCTGCTTTTTGGGTCTACTATAATAGAAGAAGCCAAATGACCAGACCCAGAGTACCTGCGTATGCTGCTTTTTGGGTCTACTAAAATAGAAAAACCCAGATGATCAGACCAAAAGTACCTGCGTATGCTTCTTTTTGGGTCTACTATAATAGGACAACCCAGATGACCAGACCAAAAGTACCTGAGTATGCTGCTTTTTAGGTCTACTAAGAAGAACCCAGATGATCAGACCAAGAGTACCTGCATATGCTGCTTTTTGGGTCTACTATAAGAGAAGAACCCAGATGACTAGACCAAGAGTACCTGCGTATGCTGATTTTTTTTTTTATTACTTTCATATTTTTATAGAACATTTTATTCCTTAAATCCATCTTCATCACAATCTGATAAATCTTTTATAAAATGCCATTTTGATAGGAGACAAAAAAAAAACGCAGCATTAATCCGCAGGCTTTTGAAAACATGTTCTGCTTGCCTTGTAAAGTTAATTAGCGGGCCGATACCCAGAATGACTCCATGTTTTCCTTGTGCAACTGTCCTTTATGTACGCCTGCCATCGCTATGGAAACGGAGGTCATTGTTACTTGTAAAGAAGGTCTGCTATCAGTCGCTTTGGAATCTGCTATTGTTTCGTATACAAAAGACACCGTCGCCTGAGCTCCCGGTTGTAACAGTAAAAAAATGACATTACCTTGTACTGAGACATACATAGAAAAATAATAATAATAATAATCTTCTAAACATAAAAATGACAGAATTTATATAGGACCGTGTGATTGTGTTGGTGCGGACTTGTTACATGTAACGGCATCAAATTCCCGCTTCAGGCATAAAAATGTGTAGTTAATTTCAAATGAAATATAGAAGCTGGCTGACTGTGCAAAACGCTACTCAAAAAATCAAAATAAACATATAAAAGTGGTAATAATGACTGGCAATTACCCGCACACAGCATCATTATATAAGAACGCAAACTGATCGGTCCAAAGAAGCCATTGTCAACCAAGGTTCCACTGAACCCTAGAGTTCCTTCAGAGGTGAGCTGTGGCCAACTGTCCTCCATTCTGATGGTGCCTACAAACTTTGGGGTCAATTCCACATGACACAGTGAGCAATGTCACCATTGATCTCTTTAGCCATCTGTAAGGGTGGCATTCTTCCCACTGGCCACCAATGTAAGCAGCATAGGAGTGAAGGTGATCAGTTGGAGGAATGTTCCTTACATTGGTGATCAGTGAGAAGAATGTTCCTTACATTGGTGATCAGTGAGAAGAATGTTCCTTACATTGGTGATCAGTGGGAAGAATGTTCCTTACATTGGTGATCAGTGGGAAGAATGTCCCTTACATTGGTGATCAGTGGGAAGAATGTTCCTTACATTGGTGATCAGTGGGAAGAATGTTCCTTACATTGGTGATCAGTGAGAAGAATGTTCCTTACATTGGTGATCAGTGAGAAGAATGTTCCTTACATTGGTGATCAGTGAGAAGAATGTTCCTTACATTGGTGATCAGTGAGAAGAATGTTCCTTACATTGGTGATCAGTGAGAAGAATGTTCCTTACATTGGTGATCAGTGGGAAGAATGTCCCTTACATTGGTGATCAGTGAGAAGAATGTTCCTTACATTGGTGATCAGTGGGAAGAATGTTCCTTACATTGGTGATTAGTGAGAAGAATGTTCCTTATATTGGTGATCAGTGGGAAGAATGTTCCTTACATTGGTGATCAGTGGGAAGAATGTTCCTTACATTGGTGATCAGTGGGAAGAATGTTCCTTACATTGGTGATCAGTGGGAAGAATGTTCCTTACATTGGTGATCAGTGGGAAGAATGTTCCTTACATTGGTGATTAGTGAGAAGAATGTTCCTTATATTGGTGATCAGTGGGAAGAATGTTCCTTACATTGGTGATCAGTGGGAAGAATGTCCCTTACATTGGTGATCAGTGAGAAGAATGTTTCCTTACATTGGTGATCAGTGGGTAGAATGTTCCTTACATTGGTGATCAGTGAGAAGAATGTTCCTTACATTGGTGATCAGTGGGAAGAATGTTCCTTACATTGGTGATCAGTGAGAAGAATGTTCCTTACATTGGTGATCAGTGGGAAGAATGTTCCTTACATTGGTGATCAGTAGGAAGAATGTTCCTTACATTGGTGATCAGTGGGAAGAATGTTCCTTACATTGGTGATCAGTGGGAAGAATGTCCCTTACATTGGTGATCAGTGAGAAGAATGTTCCTTACATTGGTGATCAGTGGGAAGAATGTCCCTTACATTGGTGATCAGTGGGAAGAATGTTCCTTACATTGGTGATCAGTGGGAAGAATGTTCCTTACATTGGTGATCAGTGGGAAGAATGTCCCTTACATTGGTGATCAGTGGGAAGAATGTTCCTTACATTGGTGATCAGTGAGAAGAATGTCCCTTACATTGGTGATCAGTGGGAAGAATGTTCCTTACATTGGTGATCAGTGGGAAGAATGTCCCTTACATTGGTGATCAGTGGGAAGAATGTCCCTTACATTGGTGATCAGTGGGAAGAATGTTCCTTACATTGGTGGTCAGTGGGAAGAAAGAATTTTGGTGTCAGTGGTTACATATCTGGGAGCCAATGAATATAAATACTTATTCCTCAGGGAACCCCTAGCAAACCTCTGGGGGGGACGGTGGTTGGGGAAGGACATATCAGAGTAGTACACAAGCTGTTTATAATATAAGAAGCAGGAAGATGTTCTTACATTATCCAGGTCCTTGCGTAGGGCAATCTTGCTGGTAACCAACTCGTGAGCCAAGTCATCGTTTTCTTGCTCCAGTCTCATGTTTGCTTCCTGAAGTCGCCTGTTTTCACGCTAGAAAAAGAAAACACAAATTCAGTTTAAAGAATTCCCGAGGAATGAAATAAGTGTCCAGGTAACATTATAGAGACCGAGTCCAAAGAGCAAGTCTATGAAATGATTAATCCCAGTCCCAGTGACCACTGTCACTTAGGAAGTCAACCCAAACATCCAGATTGTTTCTTGCACTATTCTACTGGCAGCAAAAGATACACATTAACTCGGTATAAACAGAGGTGGCGCTCTAGGAAGGAGTGACAATCTCAGCGTCATATCCAGAGGTTGTCTTGGGGAAATAGACGTATGAGTGCTAAGAGACGTAAGAGTAGTTTTGCCAGGAATTCTACTTACCGTATTTATCGGCGTATGACACGCACTTTTTCCCCCTTAAAATTGGGGGAAAGTCGTGGGTGCGTGTTATACGCTGATCCCCCCCAAAAAAAAGTGACAAAAAAATCAAACGGCGCCGAAAAATAGCGACCGCCGCCGATAAAAAACGAGCACCACCGAAAATGACCGATCTGACTGTTCGGCTCCGCTCGCAGTCCCGCCTCCCTGCTCTCGCTTCCGAAACAGCAGGGAGGCGGGACTGCGAGCGGAGCCAAACAGACGGCTCGGGCTTTTCCGGCGGCGCTCGGTCTTTAATGGCGGCGCTCGCTCGTTCTTCTCCGGCGCCAAATTTAAACATGGCAAGCTGCAAATGACGCTGGCAAGCTGCAAAAGACACTGACAAGCTGCAAAAGACACTGGGCAAGGCTGCAAATGACGCTGGGCAAGGCTGCAAATGGCGCTGGGCAAGGCTGCAAATGGCGCTGGGCAAGGCTGCAAATGACGCTGGGCAAGGCTGCAAATGACACTGGGCAAGGCTGCAAATGACACTGGGCAAGGCTGCAAATGACACTGGGCAAGGCTGCAAATGACACTGGGCAAGGCTGCAAATGACACTGGGCAAGGCTGCAAATGACACTGGGCAAGGCTGCAAATGACACTGGGCAAGGCTGCAAATGACGCTGGGCAAGGCTGCAAATGACGCTGGGCAAGGCTGCAAATGACGCTGGGCAAGGCTGCAAATGACGCTGGGCAAGGCTGCAAATGACGCTGGGCAAGGCTGCAAATGACACTGGGCAAGGCTGCAAATGACACTGGGCAAGGCTGCAAATGACACTGGGCAAGGCTGCAAATGACACTGGGCAAGGCTGCAAATGACACTGGGCAAGGCTGCAAATGACACTGGGCAAGGCTGCAAATGACACTGGGCAAGGCTGCAAATGACGCTGGGCAAGGCTGCAAATGACGCTGGGCAAGGCTGCAAATGACGCTGGGCAGGCTGCAAATGACGCTGGGCAGGCTGCAAATGACGCTGGGCAGGCTGCAAATGACGCTGGGCAGGCTGCAAATGACGCTGGGCAGGCTGCAAATGACGCTGGGCAAGGCTGCAAATGACGCTGGGCAAGGCTGCAAATGGCGCTGGGCAAGGCTGCAAATCACACTGGGCAAGCTGCAAATGACACTGGGCAAGCTGCAAATGACACTGGGCAAGGCTGCAAATGGCGCTGGGCAAGGCTGCAAATGGCGCTGGGCAAGCTGCAAATGACGCTTAAATGTAAGTTTTTTTTTTTTCCCTAAACTTCCCTCCTAAAACTTTTTTTCCTTAAAATGCCCTCCTAAACTTGGGGTGCGTGTTATACGCCGATAAATACAGTAACAATTCTGCCTTGCCGCACCGGGGTCCCCGGTTCGAATCCTGGTTCGAATCCTCGTCTGCATGGAGTTTGTATGCTCCTCTGTGCTTCCATGGATTTCCTTCCACACTCCAATGACATGCTGGTGGGCTAGTTGACTGCTGTCCAAATTGGCCCTCGTATGTGTATGTATGCATGGATAGGGACATTAGATTGCGGAGGGCAAGGACTGATGTTATTGTACACTATGTAAATTGTCCGTGCTTTATATTAAAAAAAATTTAAATAAAATTCTTGGCATTAAACTAATTTTATCAGAATGATTGTAAAATAAAAATTTTCTGCACAATCTTACTCATCGGGAAATTTTTTTTTTAAAAGCTGAAGCACACCGTCCAATGCCTGACAATCTTGATGAGATGCTGATGACGGCTGTGGCTGGGCGGTACCTACGCTTATGCAGTGTGCCCCCCCAAAGGGGCGAACGCCCAGAACGCATGCAGTCTGCAGGTGTGTCCTGCATTAAACATACAGTGGGGTATAGAAAAAAATCACCCCTCTTTAAAATGATCACATTTTATTTCTTTGCAGACTGAAATGAAGACAGACACAGTTTTTGTTTTATCCAGCTGTATTTACTATTTTTAGTGCAACTTATAACATCCAAGTGAAAGATATAACACCAACAGAATTTTTTTTTATTCCAAAACAGAATCACTGAGTTGGAAAAAGGATCATCCCCCTGTGTCAGTATTTTGTTGAACCACTTTTTGCTTTAATTCCAGCCTTTAGTCTGTTGGGATTTGTCTGGGCTCTGACTTGTCAGGATAGAAGGAAAAATAGATGGGGCAAAATACCATCAAACTCTTGTGGAACATGTGCAGAAAGTTTTTGACCCAAAGCACACGGCAACAATGAGTACACAGTGGTTGGAGGAGAAGGCGGGGAATGTCCTCCAATGAGCACACAGTGGTTGGAGGAGAAGGCGGGGAATGTCCACCAATGAGCACACGGTGGTTGGAGAAGGCGGGGAATGTCCACCAATGAGCACACAGTGGTGAAAGGAGAAGGCAGGGAATGTTCACCAATGAGCACACAGTGGTTGGAGGAGAAGGTGGGGAATGTCCACCAATGAGCACACAATGGTTGGAGGAGAAGGCAGGGAATGTCCACCAATGAGCACACAGTGGTTGGACGAGAAGGTGGGGAATGTCCACCAATGAGCACACAGTGGTTGGAGGAGAAGGCAGGGAATGTCCACCAATGAGCAACCAGGGGTTGGAGGAGAAGGCGGGGAATGTCCACCAATGAGCACACAGTGGTTGGAGGAGAAGGCGGGGAATGTCCACCAATGAGCACACGGTGGTTGGAGAAGGCGGGGAATGTCCACCAATGAGCACACAGTGGTTGGAGGAGAAGGCGGGGAATGTCCACCAATGAGCACACAGTGGTTGGAGGAGAAGGCGGGGAATGTCCACCAATAAGCACACAGTGGTTGGAGGAGAAGGCAGGGAATGTCCACCAATGAGCAACCAGGGGTTGGAGGAGAAGGCGGGGAATGTCCACCAATGAGCACACAGTGGTTGGAGGAGAAGGCGGGGAGTGTCCACCAATGAGCACACAGTGGTTGTAGGAGAAGGCGGGGAATGTCCACCAATGAGCACACGGTGGTTGGAGAAGGCGGGGAATGTCCACCAATGAGCACACAGTGGTTGGAGGAGAAGGCGGGGAATGTCCACCAATGAGCACACAGTGGTTGGAGGAGAAGGCGGGGAATGTCCACCAATGAGCACACAGTGGTTGGAGGAGGAAGCGGGGAATGTCCACCAATGAGCACACAGTGGTTGGAGGAGAAAGCGGGGAATGTCCACCAATGAGCACACAGTGGTTGGAGGAGAAAGCGGGGAATGTCCACCAATGAGCACACAGTGGTTGGAGGAGAAAGCGGGGAATGTCCACCAATGAGCACACAGTGGTTGGAGGAGAAAGCGGGGAATGTCCACCAATGAGCACAGAGTGGTTGAAGGAGAAGGCGGGGAATGACCACCAATGAGCAGACAGTGGTTGGAGGAGAAGATGGGGAACGTCCACCAATGAGCAGACAGTGGTTGGAGGAGAAGATGGGGAACGTCCACCAATGAACAGACAGTGGTTGGAGGAGAAGATGGGGAACGTCCACCAATGAGCACACAGTGGTTGGAGGAGAAGATGGGGAATGTCCACCAATGAGCAGACAGTGGTTGGAGGAGAAGATGGGGAACGTCCACCAATGAGCACACAGTGGTTGGAGGAGAAGAAGGGGAACGTCCACCAATGAGCACACAGTGAATGAAGGAGAAGACGTGGAATGTCCTTGCATGGCCTAGTCATAGCCGATACTTAAACCTCATTGAAAATCTGTGGAATGACTTGAAGACTGCAGTCCACAAACGGTCACCGACAAATGCAACTGAACTTGAGCAGTTTTTTTTCTATACCCCACTGTAAGTATTGCCTGGTGCACCGTCCTCCAGCTTCTTAAAGTTTGACAGGCTGCTGGCAGTGGGGCTGGACAGTGCATCTCTACCTTCCACCCACACCTCAAAGCTGGAGCCGCAACCCCGGGGCTAAACGCCCAATGCAAGCAGTCTGCCGGTGCGTACTGCACTAAATATAACTACTACCCGGTACACCCCCAGCCGCAGAAGCTGCCAGCCTCTCGTTAAGTTTGACAGGCTGCCGGAAGTGGCGCTGGATGGTACCCGGGCCTTAGTGATTTCCATTTTTCAGACATCTAGGGGGGGGGGGGGGGGATTTTCTCAGGAGACTGCGGCGATATTTACTGTCAAAGCATAGTTTGGGGGCCGAGATTCTTTCAGAATGGGATTTGTGTCTTGAAGCATCATAATTAAATAGTTGCTGAAGCTTAAAAAGAACTGATGTTCAGCGGGTTTAATCTCCGGCAGCTCCGCTTCAGAAAAAAGAAAAACAACTCCCCGTGCATCTGCTGCAAAAATTAATTCAATAAAAATCTTTCTATAATAAAACATGAAAATGCCAAAGGGGTGAAAACTTTTTTTTTTTTTTTTAAACATATACAGTATCTCACAAAAGTAAGTACACCCCTCACATTTTATGTAGATCTTTTCATGTGACAACACTGAAGAAATGACACTTGTCTACAATGTAAAGTAGTGAGTGTACAGCTTGTATAACAGTGTAAATTTGCCGCCCCCTCAAAATAACTCAACACACAGCCATTAATGTCTAAACCGCTGGCAACAAAAGTCAGTACACCCCTAAGTGAAAATGTCCAAATTGGGCCCAAAGTCTCAATATTTTGTGTGGCCACCATTATTTTCCAGCACTGCCTTAACCCTCTTGGGCATGGAGGTCACCAGAGCTTCACAAGTTGTCAGTGGAGTCCTCTTCCCCTCCTCCATGATGACATCACGGAGCTGGTGGATGTTGGAGACCTTGCGCTCCTCCACCTTCCGTTTGAGCAGGGCTTGACAAATTTGCTTTGAATCTAGGAGCCAGATAAAAAAGTTAGGAGCCAGTTTTTTTTTGAGTGGTATGGATTGTTGGCTCCCGGGGTAAGGCCAGTCATTTTCGCCCTCTAACCCTAACTCACAACGGAGCAGCCAGTCAATAACTCCAATGTAACGCTGTTACATTAGGGTTATGGGCTGACCAGATAGAGTAAGGCTGGCAACAGATGGAACTGGTTGGCTCTGGCAGGTGGTACTGGTTGGCACGTGGAACTGACAGATGGCACTGGCAGGTGACATTGGTTTGCACTGGCAGGAGGCGCTGGCAGGAGGCGCTGATTGGCAGTGGCAGGTGGCACTGATTGGCAGTGGCACTGGCAGGTGACACTGGTTGGCACTGGCAGGCATTGGCAGGTGGCACTGGCTTGGAACTCGCAGGTGGCACTGGTAGGTGGCACTGATTGGCGGTGGCAGATGGCACTAATTGGCACTGGCAGGTTTCACACTGAGCACTCAGTAACTGTGAAACTGACAAGTAACAGAGAGGAGAGAGGAGCTGTCAGAATTAAGCTTAATGTCAGGGGTGGGCGGGACCCAGCAGCTATCAAACACCAGCCAATGATTGGGCTGCTTAAGAAAAGGGGCAACGCCACATACACGTAGCAGCCCGCCAAGACCCCATTTGCTGGTGTTTGATAGCTGCTGGCTCCCGCCCAGTGCTGGGACAAGACCATCTGGTGCCCAGGGCGAAGATGGCAAACTGCGTATATGTACTGCGGCGGGTCGGCAAGTGGATAATTACTAATGGCATTTGTAATTTGCAGCATGAGGGGGTTAATATATTGGCACTGGTCACTGATGCATTAGTGACCAGTGGCAGGTAATTACCCCTTTGTGCTGTATTAGTGGCACCATTAAGTTTTGGGGCTACATGGGGTCCTTCTAATAAATGAGACCAAACAATACAATCAACAGAATTTATAAAGGGTACAGCAGCCAGTCACAGCATCTTCATCTATTAAAATGTGATCAGAACAGACAGTGCAGATCCCTTTCTTAAGAAAATAGCAACAACAGATCACATAAGTGTGTGTAGGTCTATAGGAGGTTGTTGTGTATGCCACTGCCGTTGCACCTGATAATCTGTAATATCACAGCCCAGAGAGCAATCAGAACCTTTGGCACGGGGGGAACCTTGCAGAGGACTGACTTGTTCGGTGAGGAAGTTATTCTATGATTAGATACAGAGCTCTTCCAAGACATGCTGCACATTACCAATGCCATTAGTAATTAACCTCCCCTCTCCAATCCAAACAGTTTACAAATGAATCTGCAGATGGCAAACTGCTTACTTGCAATGTACACTTACTTCCTCCTCCTCTAGATTGCACTCGCACGTCGACTAGCAGCACTTCATACTCCTCTCCCATCCCGCCACTGGCCGGCCTCTCACTGACGTCACGCCGACCAGGACTAGGAAGCGCCTGTCAGGCAGAGATACTCTGCCTGACAGGGAAGGGTCGGTCCGTCTTAGGCTTGTGCTGGGTGCAGGAGCGCACTCAGCACATCGTTCTAACTATGTAGCAGTAGCGCGGCCGTCGTGTACAGTCACAGACAGTGTCCAGCCACAGATTATAGCAGCACACTGCGGGCACTTCCCCTGCGGCTGCGCCCCCTTCCTCCAGTAAATTGTTCCGCCCCTTTCGCCCCCCCCCCTTGTACCGGCCCTGGTCCCGCCCACCACGGCCGGGTCCCGCCTACCCCCGACATCAAGCTCAAATCTGACAGATCCTCCTCCCTCCTCTCTGAGTTACTTGTCAGTTTCACACACTCAGCGGCTCTGGCAAGCATCAAGCACCGCGCTGTGTGGAGGGAGGAGGACGGCGGTCAGTGTTAATGCACTGCATGTCTGGGGCATCGGGAGTTATAGTGAGTGGGCTGGTGGCAGCCTAGGCGCCAGGGTGCGATTTCTGGTCGCCATGGCGACCTGGCGCCTGGGGTTTGTCGAGCCCTGCGTTTGAGGATGTCCCACAGATGATCAATAGGGTTTAGGTCTGGAGACATGCTTGGCCAGTCCATCACCTTTACCCTCAGCTTCTTTAGCAAGGCAGTGGTGGTCTTGGAAGTGTGTTTGGCGTGGTTATCATGTTGGAATACTGCCCTGCGGTCCAGTCTCTGAAGGGAGGGGATCATGCTCTGCTTCAGTATGTCACAGTACATGTTGGCATTCATGGTTCCCTCAATGATCTGTAGCTCCCCAGTGCCGGCAGCACTCATGCAGCCCCAGACCATGACACTCCCACCACCATGCCTGACTGTAGACAAGACACACTTGTCTTTGTCCTCCTCACCTGGTTGCCCCCACACACGCCTGACACCATCTGACACCAAATACGTTTATCTTGGTCTCATCAGACCACAGGACGTGGTTCCAGTAATCCATGTCCTTAGTCTGCTTGTCTTCAGCAAACTGTTTGTGGACTTTCTTGTACATCATCTTTAGAAGAGGCTTCCTTCTGGGACGACAGCCATGCAGACCAATTTGATGCAGTGTGCGGCGTATGGTCTGAGCCCTGACAGGCTGACCCCCCACCCCTACAACCTCTGCAGCAATGCTGGCAGCACTCATACGTCTATTTCCCAAAGACAACCTCTGGATATGACGCTGAGCACGTGACCTCAACTTCTTTGGTGGACCATGGCGAGGCCTGTTCTGAGGGGAACCCGTCCTGTTATACCGCTGGATGGTCTTGGCCTCCGTGCTGCAGCTCAGTTTCAGGGTCTCGGCAATCTTCTTATAGCCTCGGCCATCTTTATGTAGAGCAACAATTCTTTTTTTCAGATCCTCAGAGAGTTCTTTGCCATGAGGTGCCATGTCGGTGAGATCAAATGCATTTCCTTTTTGAAAATGGCGCAGTTTACTTCTGGGGGAAACCGGAAGTGATGTCAGGTCATTGCTTCCGGGTTACCACAGTGGAGAGTCGATTAAAGCCGATCTAGGCATTGTTTGGCCGTTCGACCAGCCGGCGCTCGGGTGTCCCAGTGGGATATGACAGCCTGAGAAAGCCGTGAAATGTGGCTAGAGGTGGGTGGACACCCCCTCCTGTTGCTTGTTAAAGCAGTCCAGTGGCTAGTTAACTGGCAGGATTGCTTTTATAAAAGAGAGCCGACCGCTAGCTTTATTATCACATGTTAACATGTAATGCCTAGTCTTCTCCTGAAGGTGGCATAACAACCCAATGGTCTAGGAGAGGAGCTGTGTCAGTCGGTGAACGTAAGAGAAAAATAAAAAATAAAAAAAACAGTGATGCCTGTGGCTGCAATCATCATCCTGGGGAGTAAGAGCTCTGAGGCTGTTTATTCACAAACTGAAGCATAGTAAACACAGTTTATTAGGCTTCAGTGATGAATGGACACAGAAGCGATCTGTACTGATTGCTCACTGTGTTCATTCAGGGAAGGAATGGGCCAGTAAATAAGAACGCTCTCCAACCTGAAATGAGGAGGGAGCCCAGCAGCGCTGCAGAGACACTGGCACAAAAAAGGTGGGCCCAGACAGTGGGTGGAAGGAGGCACACAGTGGGGCCCAGACAGCGGGCGGAAGGGGGCCCAGACAGTGGATGGAAAAGGGCACACAGGGGGGCTCAGACAGTGGATGGAAGGGGGCACACAGGGGGGCTCAGAAAGTGGATGGAAGGGGGCACACAGGGGGGCTCAGACAGAAGGCTGAAGGGGGCTAAGACAGGGGGTGGAAGGGGGCACACAGGGGGGCCCAGACAGTGGATGGAAAAGGGCACACAGGAGGGCTCAGACAGTGGATGGAAGGGGGCACACAGGGGGGCTCAGACAGTGGATGGAAGGGGGCACACAGGGGGGTTTAGAAAGTGGATGGAAGGGGGCACACAGGGGGTCTCAGACAGAAGGCTGAAGGGGGCTAAGACAGGGGGTGGAAGGGGGCACACAGGGGGGCCCAGACAGCGGGTGGAAGGGGGCTCAGACAGGGGGTGGAAGGGGGCACACAGGGGGGCCCAGACAATGGGTGGAAGGGGGCACACAGGGGGGCCCAGACAACGGGTGGAAGGGGGCCCACAGGGGGGCCCAGACAGCAGGATTTAAAAGGGCACACAGGGGGGCCCAGACAGTGGGTGGAAGGGGGCACACAGGGGGGCCCAGACAGCCGGTGGAAGGGGGCTCACAGGGGGACCCAGAAAGCGGGTGGAAGGGGGCACACAGGGGGACCCAGACAGCGGGTGGAAGGGGGCACACAGGGGGACCCAGACAGCGGGTGGAAGGGGGCACACAGGGGGACCCAGACAGCGGGTGGAAGGGGGCACACAGGGGGACCCAGACAGCGGGTGGAAGGGAGCACACAGGGGGACCCAGACAGCGAGTGGAAGGGGGCAGACAGGGGGGCCCAGACAGCAGGTGACAGGGGGCACACACGGGGGCCCAGACAGCGGGTGGAAGGGGGCACACAGGGGGGCCCAGACAGCGGGTGGAAGGGGGCACACAGGGGGGCCCAGACAGCGGGTGACAGGGGGCACACACGTGAGCCCAGACAGCGGGTGGAAGGGGGCACAGAGGGGGGCCCAGATACTTGAATGGATCGCCCTGCAGCTCAGCCCAAGGGTGGGGTAGGAGGAGAAGCTGGCAGCGCAGTGGGAGGCACAAGAAGATCAGTGTCAGCAATGGCAGAACCAGCCATCCCTTTTGAACGGATGGGGCCAGGTACAGGAGGGCCGGTTGTACTGCCTTACCAGCAGCCCTGACTATGATCACCAGATTCTTGTTTGTCCTTTTATGTCACTCACCTCAAATCTTTCAACAGGGTCCTCCTGCTGTGCTTGTTGCTCTCTCATCATGTGATATTCCCTCTCGTACTTTTTGAGTTTTTTCTGACTTATCTGAAATAAAAAATATATAAAAAAATTAAAAAAATGAATAAAGTTAGAAACAAAGTTCACTTAATGCAAGAAAAATGTAAATTGCTTTGTGTGCACCAAATGTTTTTGCAAACCCAAATTTTACAATGCAAAAGTTGTGTGAATCACTGTACTGTACAAATCCTGTGCAGAGAACAGAGATGTGGGAGGGGCCCCGCAGGCTCCACCCACTACAGACTGCATGTAGAAAACTACAGACTGGGCGGAGACCAGACCAGTCTCCCTGCACAAGGAGAGAGAACAGCAGAGGGTGGGCAGCTGTCTGCAGATTTTTGCTGACAGATCTAAACGTGTTCTTTGTACAAATCAGTGGCCAACGTCGATGCTGTCTGCATACAAGGAATTGTGTGAGCAGTCAGGCCTCCATCAAACAGGCGTGCTTAAAGTGGTTGTAAACCTCAGACATGAAATCTGAACAAAGCATATCCCTCTATAATGTGTACTTCACTCACTCCAGAGCAATAATTCTGTCTGCTGACTCCTTCCTCTGCAATCAGCATGAGTCACTTCTGACAAGTTTTCCTGACACCAAGAAAAAAACGGTGACAGGAAAGGGAGCTCCAGCAGATTGACAGCCTCAGCTCTGTTCCTGTGTGCAGGGAGGTGTGTCTCTTCCCTCCAATCAGCTGTCAGAGCTCTCCTCACTGAGCTCTGCAGAGAGTAACTTCAGCTCTCAGACCCCTTTTTTTCAGAACGCTCTGATAAGCTTTAAAATTCAGCACTTCAAAGATTTGTAGAGAAGAGAGGGCACTGCAGATAAAAAGGTCACGCGTATGCAATGTGCAGGGGTCACGAGTATGCAATGTGCAGGGGTCACGAGTATGCAATGTGCAGGGGTCACGAGTATGCAATGTGCAGGGGTCACGAGTATGCAATGTGCAGGGGTCACGAGTATGCAATGTGCAGGGGTCACGAGTATGCAATGTGCAGGGGTCACGAGTATGCAATGTGCAGGGGGTCACGAGTATGCAAGTGCAGGGGTCACCAGTATGCAAGTGCAGGGGTCACGAGTATGCAAGTGCAGGGGGTCACGAGTATGCAAGTGCAGGGGGTCACGAGTATGCAAGTGCAGGGGGTCACGAGTATGCAAGTGCAGGGGGTCACGAGTATGCAAGTGCAGGGGTCAGGAGCGCGCAGCGCACAGGGGTCAGGAGCATGCCCCGCGCAGTGCACAGGGGTCAGGAGCATGCCCCGCGCAGCGCACAGGGGTCAGGAGCATGCCCCGCGCAGCGCACAGGGGTCAGGAGCATGCAGCGCACAGGGGTCAGGAGCATGCAGCGCACAGGGGTCAGGAGCATGCCCCGCGCAGCGCACAGGGGTCAGGAGCATGCCCCGCGCTGCGCGGGGCATGCTCCTGACCCCTGTGCGCTGCGCGGGGCATGCTCCTGACCCCTGTGCGCTGCGCGGGGCATGCTCCTGACCCCTGTGCGCTGCGCGGGGCATGCTCCTGACCCCTGTGCGCTGCGCGCTCCTGACCCCTGTGCGCTGCGCGCTCCTGACCCCTGCACTTGCATACTCGTGACCCCCTGCACTTGCATACTCGTGACCCCCTGCACTTGCATACTCGTGACCCCCTGCACTTGCATACTCGTGACCCCCTGCACTTGCATACTCGTGACCCCCTGCACTTGCACAGGGGTCAGGAGCATGCAGTGCACAGGGGTCAGGAGTATACATCGTGAAGAGCATAGGGGTCCGGAGTATGCATCGTGCAGATTGAGGAGTATGTAGAGTATTGAGTGCGGAGGTCAGCAATGACTGCGGGGAGTGAAGTCACTTAATTATACTCCTCCTGCTCCGAAAAAAAAAAAAAAATCCTCTTTCGTGCCCGGGCCCTCCTGCTGAACGTAGAGAACTTTACTAGAAGTGCTGGACCATGGTTATACTCCACCTGCATCCATGGAAAATAACAATTCCTCTCTTTGGCCCGGGACCCCCCGTGGACTAATGGGGTAAAGGCCTAGTACAGGAGGGTTGGCTTTACCCCCCTATCAGCAGCCCGGGGTGTGCGGCTTAGTAACAGCATGCGTGGGGCACAAGTAAAGGTGAAGATCGTCATCAGGGTGCTACTTGGCGGCAGATCAATAATACGGCAGTATTGATAAACAGAGGAAGAGCCCGCGGGTAACAAGCCCCGAATTAATGCCAACGTCATACATAAGGGCACCATAAACCTGTATAGTGCATTCACAGTGAAGGAAATCTATTTGTTTTTAATGATAGAATCCACAACAAGTCCCAGAAGACTAAACACGGAATTCCTGCCCCCATTCTATACAGCTACAATATAGAATATGCAGAATCACTTCCAGGAAATCATTGGGGGAAATTCTGAGAACTTTCTAAGCACCAAAATAAAGCAGATAAGCGACAATATGCAGAAATCTTCAGGATACTTACAAACGTGAATCAGCAAAGAGCAGTGGCCACAGAATGCAGCTCTCCTGTCATACGGAGCAGACAGGATATCCTTCGCTGGAAACAAAACCTTCTGCATTATTAACCACTTTCCAGAATAGCAGAGTTGGCGAGCGCAGCGTACACGGAGTACATCGCCGAGCAAACAATCGCTGACGGTGTGTGCAGAACAGGACGTGTCAGGGATGGCACAATGTGTGCTCAGAACAGGACGGGTCAGGAAAGGCACAATGTGTGCAGAACAGGACGGGTCAGGGACGGCACAATGTGTGCAGAACAGGACGGGTCAGGGACGGCACAATGTGTGCAGAACAGGACGGGTCAGAGACGGCACAATGTGTGCTCAGAACAGGACGGGTCAGGGACGGCACAATGTGTGCAGAACAGGACGGGTCAGGGACGGCACAATGTGTGCTCAGAACAGGACGGGTCAGGGACGGCACAATGTGTGCTCAGAACAGGACGGGTCAGGGACGGCACAATGTGTGCAGAACAGGACGGGTCAGGGACGGCACAGTGTGTGTCAGGGACGGCACAATGTGTGCAGAACAGGACGGGTCAGGGAACGGCACATTGTGTGCTCAGAACAGGGCGGGTCAGGGACGGCACAACGGGTCAGGGAAGGCACATTGTGTGCTCAGAATAGGACGGGTCAGGGATGGCAAAATGTGTGCAGAACAGGACGGGTCAGGGACGGCACAATGTGTGCAGAACAGGACGGGTCAGGGACGGCACAGTGTGTGCAGAACAGGATGGGTCAGAGACGGCACAATGTGTGCAGAACAGGACGGGTCAGAGACGGCACCATGTTTGCGGAACAGGATGGGTCAGGGACGGCACAATGTGTGCTCAGAACAGGACGGGTCAGAGACGGCACAACGAGTGCAAAAATCCTATTTTCTATTTAATTCATAGAACAGAGCTAGATTCTCCATCCATTGATGGGACGTCACGAAGCCGTGTCAGAGAAAAAAAAATGGCGGGCTTAAAAATAATAATAAAAAAAAAATGAACAAACGTCCTCCGTTCAGAACAAAAAAATCCATCGACCAGAACAAAAAATCCAGAAAGCAAGGAAGGAGAAGAAGTTCTAGATCCTAACCCCTAGGCGCTGGGCAAACAATTGAGCCAAGTGTTGCAGGTGGGGGAATTGGCCACCAACAGGGGTGCTCAGTAGGGTTTGGGTCAGGGACAGGGGTGCTCCGTAGTGTTTGGGTCAGGGACAGGGGTGCTCAGTAGGGTTTGGGTCAGGGACAGGGGTGCTCAGTAGGGTTTGGGTCAGGGACAGGGGTGCTCAGTAGGGTTTGGGTCAGGGACAGGGGTGCTCCGTAGGGTTTGGGTCAGGGACAGGGGTGCTCCGTAGGGTTTGGGTCAGGGACAGGGGTGCTCCGTAAGGTTTGGGTCAGGGACAGGGGTGCTCCGTAGGGTTTGGGTCGGGGCTCTCTGCACATCCAAAGAAATCCTCCAAAATAAACTCAGCAAACCATGTGATTAGGGAGCTGTGTGTAGAGGAGCACAGTCATACTGGAACAGAAAAGGGCCTTCAGCTGTGTCTTTGCTGCAGCACTAACTGTACCCTTCACTGGAAACACCTAAACTCCATCATTTGGAGGGTGTCCTCAAAATGATGGTGATCTGGTGAGTGTGATGGTCAGGTGTTCAGAAATATTTGGTCATATATTGAGTGTGATGGGCAGGTGTCCACCAACCTTGGCTCATCCATTGATGTCCTCCAAGAACCACGTCCCTCCCGCGCTCCTGGCGCACTTTGTGATTGCAGTAAAGTGCCAATCATAGTGGTCCTTTACCCCGTGATTAGCTGTGTTCAATCACAGCTGATCACATGTAAAACTTGCTGGTTATCAGCATTCCTTTCCTCATGCGCTGTCACAGCGTGAGGAGAGGGTAACCGGCAATTCTGACAGCACACATTTACTCTGATTAGTGCCCATCAGTGCAGCCCATCAGTGCAGCCCATCAGCGTCCACCAGCGCAGCCCACCAGCAGAGCCCATCAGTGCCAAACCAGTGCAGCCCATCAGCGTCCCCCAGTGCAGCCCACCAGCGCAGCCTATCGGCACCCATCAGCGCAGCCTGCCGGCACCCATCAGCGCAGCCTGCCGGCACCCATCAGCGCAGCCTGCCGGCACCCATCAGCGCAGCCTGCCGGCACCCATCAGCGCAGCCTACCGGCACCCATCAGCGCAGCCTACCGGCACCCATCAGCGCAGCCTACCGGCACCCATCAGCGCAGCCTGCAGGCACCCATCAGCGCAGCCTGCCGGCACCCATTAGCGCAGCCTACCGGCACCCATCAGCGCAGCCTACCGGCGGCCATCAGCGCAGCCTACCGGCGGCCATCAGCGCAGCCTACCGGCGGCCATCAGCGCAGCCTACCGGCGGCCATCAGTGCAGCCTATCAGCACCCATCAGCGCACTTTAGTGAAGGAGAAAAATGACTTATTCACAAAATTTTATAACAGAAAAAGTAAGAAAAACTTTTTTTCAAAATTTTTCGGTCTTTTTTCATTTGTTTAGCAAAAAATAAAACCCTCCATGGTGATTAAATACCACCAAAAGAAAGCTCTGTCTGAAAAAAAAAAAAAAATCATAAAAATGTCATTTTGGTACAGCGTTGCATGACCGCGCAATTGTAATTTAAAGAGTGAGAGAGCTGAAAGCTGAAAATTGCCCAGGGGCAGGAAGGGGGTGAAAGTGCCCGGTATTGAAGGGGTTAATGGATAGCATTATTTAAAAAAAAATGATGTAAAAAGCACAATATGAACATAAAAATATGTACACTGTCAGTTTAAGAAAAACTATAAATTTGAAAAAGTTTTCCATTATTATATATCACAGGTGGGTTTTTTTTTTGCCCGCTGTGACGCGACATCCGAGCTTCTTCCGTTTATGCAGCCAGTAGAGCTTGAACAATCTCCTCCAAGCTCCCGGGGCATTGTGCGATCAGCAGACATGGCGGCTACAATGAGCAGGCACGCTGCCATCGCACAGATTACATTAACCAAGCGCAGTGGATGTGCATTCATATACACAACTAACCACAGGTGACTGGAGATTCAAGCCGGGAGCTTAGCTGGCAGCACAAATATCGCACGAAACAGTAGCAAACACCCCGCAGTCTGGACCTTCGGTCACAAGTACGTTCGGTAATCCATGAATCACGTTATGAATCATCGGAAACAAAAGAAAGGAGTTATTAGGGAAATCAGTCATAGCGGGTACCTTCAGGCTGCAGGCCAGCTCCATCAGCTTTTTAGCATTGTCTTCAGAACGATATCGCTTCGGGAGCTGGACGCGGAAGAACTTCAGAGCACCTTCAAAGTCTGTGAGCAGCAGGTCATCCTTGGAGGTCTGAGGAGACAATTGCAGAGCAGTGTTCATATAAATGAAGAGGAAAACATATAAGGGGCAGAAATGTATCTACAAGTTTCTACAAATACAGCACAAAACACAATTAAAGGGATTTTTCAGGGGGGGTGGTAAAAACGGACAGCGGAGCTGTTTTACTGCCCATCTGAACAGTCACAATACAGAGGAACAGAGCTGCAAAAATGCCGCAGGTGCGACGCTTAGCAATTTTTAAGAATTGGTAAATATTCTGTTGTCATGCTCCCTGTTCTCCTTGCTGGAGGGGAAGCTGTACCCGAGGATCTGCAGTGCAAGGATCTCCCTGCTTCTGTTTAGCTCGTTTTGTGAATCTGTGCTTTCTCCACCTCTTCATCATTACCCCACCAGTCATAAGGTGGGCAGCTCTGACATGAGGGATCAAAACCCTGCTCCTCTATCAAGATGGCCACCTCCATGGCATTGTAGCTGAGTAACAGGAAAAGGATCAGCTGCAGGCATTACTTGTGGCCAGTCCTACTACTGTGCTGCTCACTGTTCTCCTTGCTGGAGAAGAAGCTGTACCTGAGGATCTGCAGTGCAAGAATCTTCCTGCTTCTGCTTCATCCATTCTGTGGATCTGTGCTTCCTTCACCTCTCCTGTTGCTTTTTGAATATTTTGCCACCATTCATCAGATTGACAGCAACTCTGAGGCAAAGCCCTGCCTGTACCAGATTGGCTGTCTCCACACAAAAACAAGGCATGGTAGGTCAGTAACAGGACCACAGGCAATACTGGTGACTAAGTCCTACTACTGTGCTGCTCAATCTTCTCCTTGCTGGAAAGGAAGCTGTACCTGAAAACCTGCAGTGCAAGGATCTCCCTGCTTTCACTTTATTCAATATATGGCACCCCTGTTCTGTAGCCTCATAGCTGAATATCTGCACTGCAAGATCATCTAAGGCAGTGGTCATCAACTCTGTCCTCAGGGCCCACTAACAGGCCAGGTTTTATTTATTACCTTGGGGGGAGATGCAGACTAGAATACTGCAATCACTGAGCAGCAAATTGTATCACCTGTCATGTATTTCAGTTATCTTGCAAACCTGGCTGTTAGTGGCCCTGAGGACAGGGGTTGGTGACCACTGATCTAAGGCACTGATGACTCTGACTGCTAGTCTCAGGAGGTTTGGAGTGAGATTGGGTGATGCCACTACTGTGCTGCTCTCTGTTCTCCTTGCTGGAGAGAAAGCTGTATCTGGGAACCTACTATGCAAAAATGTCACTGTTTCTGCTTTACTCATTCTGTGGATCTGTGCTTCCTCCACTTCTGTGCTGATGAGATCTATGAGATTTGATGATGCCACTTCGGTGCTGCTCTCTGTTCTCCTTGCTGGAGAGGGAGCTTTATCTGAGGACCTCCAGGGCAAGGATCTCCCTGCTTCCACTTCATTTACTTTATGGATCTGGGCCTAGGCACCCCTGTTCTTTAGCCTCATCGCTGAATATCTGCAGTGCAAGATCATCTAAGGCATGGGTGCTCAGCCTGTGGCCCTCCACCTGTTGCAAAACTACAATTCCCATCATGCCTCTGCCTTTGGAAGCCATGCTTGCAACGGTCAACCCATGCAATGCCTCATGGGACTTGTAGTTCTGCAACAACTGGAGGGCCACAGGTTGAGCATCCATGATCTAAGGCAATGCTGCCTCTGACTGCTCTAGTCTCAGAAGGTTTGAGTTTTGGAATAAGATTTGGCGATGTAACTTCTGTGCTGCTCTCTGTTCTCCTTGCTGGAGAGGAAGCTTTACCTGGGGACCTCCAGGGCAAGGATCTCCCCGCTTCCGCTTCATTTACTTTATGGATCTGTGCCTAGGCAACCCTGACCTTTAGCCTCATAGATGGATATCTGCAGTGCAAGATCATCGAAGGCACTGCTGCCTCTGACTGATCTAGTCTCAGGAGGTTTGGCGTGAGATCTGGTGATGCCAATACGGTGCTGCTCTCCGTTCTGTTTGCTGGAGAATAAGCTATACCTGAGGACCTGCAGTGCTTCCACTTAATTCAATATATGAAGCTGTGCCTAGGAACCCCTGTTCTGTAGCCTCATAACTGAACATCTGCAGTGCCAGATCATCTAAGGCAGGGATCTCCAAACTATGGCCCTCCAGCTGTTGCGGAACTACACGTCCCATGATGCATTGTAAAAGTCTGACATTCACAGACTAGGCATGATGGGAATTGAAGTTTCTGAACAACTGGAGGGCCTTAGTTTAGAGACCCCTGATCTAAGGCACTGCTGTCTCTGACTGCTAGTCTCAGGAGGTTTGGTGTGAGATTGGGTGATGCCACTACTGTGCTGCTCACTGTTCTCCTTGCTGGAGAGGAAGCTGTACCTGAGGACCAGCAGTGTAAGGATCTCCCTGCTTCCAAACCTGGTAGTCTCTGGAGATTTGGTGATGTCACTACTGTGATTATAACTGTTCTCCTTGCTGGAGAGGAAGCTGTACATGAGGACCAGCAGTGTAAGGATCTCCCTGCCTCCAAACCTGGTAGTCTCTGGAGATTTGGTGATGTCACTACTGTGATGATAACTGTTCTACTTGCTGGAGAGGAAGCTGTACCGGAGGGACCAGCAGTGTAAGGATCTCCCTGCCACCAAACCTGGTAGTCTCTGGAGATTTGATGTCACTACTGTGCTGATCACCGTTCTCCTTGCTGGAGAGGAAACTGTACCTGAGGACCAGCAGTGTAAGGATCTCCCTGCTTACAAACCTGGTAGTCTCTGGAGATTTGGTGATGTCACTACTGTGATGATAACTGTTCTCCTTGCTGGAGAGGAAGCTGTACCCGAGGACCAGCAGTGTAAGGATCTCCCTGCTTTTGCTTTACTCATTCTGTGGATTTGTGCTTCCTTCACCTCTCCTGCAGCTTCTCAAATATTCAGCCACCATTCATAAGATTCCAAGCAGCTCTGAAGCAAAGCCCTTCCTCTACCAAACTGGCCATCCCCACACGAAAAAAAGACACCGCAAGTCAGGAACAGTAAAAGACCAGCGGCAGAGACACCACTTGAGACACTAGTGAATAGTTTTTTACACATTTTTTATGGGAATGGCGCACCGCATGCTCAGTCTCTGCCTCTTCTATTTATAGTTTATAGTTCTTAACCAGGTCACAAAACCACGTAAAAATATACTGGGCTATGCTAGTCATTTTACAGCCAGAGAAGTTCATTAAAATGTAACAGCTGCTAAATGTGCATAATGATGAAAAAAAAGAATTGTGGCAGAAAACAGGATTATACCCCAAATGCAAAGAGGATTTCAGATGCACAAAAGATAATCAACCCTTCAGAAACAAGCAAAGTAGAACATATTAGCTAAGAAAGAAAAAAAAAAATCCATCCACTTTAGATTAGACAGACCAGGGGTAGGCAACCCTGGCACTCCAGCTGTGGTGAAACTACACATCCCATGAGGCATTGCAAGACTCTGACAGCCGCGGGCGTGGCTCCCGGAGGCAGAGGGATGATGGGATTGGTAGTTTCAGCACAGCTGGCGCGCCAAGATGTTGTTAGGAGGGAAAACCAGATATTAGAATGGCTTATATGGACTGAAGAATGACGATTCACTTACTTTTAGCAAACCCAAGGCGACATTAAAGATGACACTTATTCCCTGTAAACAAGATAAACAACAATTAAATAAAACATACAGAAATAAAGCAAATTTACAAATGTAATTATATATATTATAATTTTTTTTTTAATAGTATAGAGCAGTGATGGTGAACCTTTTTGAGCCCGAGTGCCCAAAGTGAAATAAATACATTGGTTTTGTGTTGCAAAGTGCCAACACAGCAATTCGCGAGATAGAGAGAGGGGGGAGAGAGAGAGGGGGGCATAGATATGCTGAAAGAGAGAGGGGAGAGACAGAGGGGGCAGAGGGAGGGGGTGTGAGAGATGCTGAGAGAGGGGGGACAGAGAGAGGGAGTGGGACAGGGAGGGAGAGAGAGGGGGTGTGAGATAGAGTGAGAGAGGGGGGACAGAGAGAGGGAGGGGGGCTGATAGAGGGAGGGAGAGGGGCTGAGAGAGATGCTGAGAGGGGGGCAGAGAGAGAGGGGCTGTGAGAGATATGCTGAAAGAGAGGGGACAGAGAGAGAGAGAAGTGTGAGAGACAGAGAGAGGGACAGAGAGAGGAAGGGGGGCAGAGAGAGAGGGGCTGACAGAGAGGGAGATGGGCTGAGAGAGGGGTGAGAGGGGGGCAGGGAGAGAGGGTGTGAGAGATATGCTGAAAGAGAGGGGACAGAGAGGGAGGGAAGGGGGGAGAGAGAGAGAGGGGCAACTGAGAGAAGGAGAGGGGCTGACAGAGAGAGACAGAGAGAGAGAGAGGGAAGGGGACAGAGAGAGAGATAAGGGGGACAGAGAGAGAGAGCCTCCTGGACAGAGAGAGAGGGGGGACAAGGAGAGAGGGGGACAGAGAGAGAGAAGGGGGGACAGAGAGAGAGAAGGGGGGACAGAGAGAGAGAAGGGGGGACAGAGAGAGAGGGGTCCGAGAGAGATGCTGAGAGAAGGGGGACAGAGAGGGGGAGAGAAGGGGGGACAGAGAGTGAGGGGGGAGAGGAGAGAGAGACTAGCTCTGTCCTGGACCCTCTCGTGTGCCCACAGAAATGTCTCTGAGTGCCAGCTGTGGCACGCGTGCCATAGTTCGCCATCACTGGTATAGAGTGTGTATATATATATATATATACCGTATTTTCCGGACTATAAGGCGCACCGGATTATAAGGCGCACTAGCAATGATCGGCTGTTAATGGGGATATTTCCATATATAAGGCGCACCGGACTATAAGGCGCATTTAATATATGTGCACGCCTCCTGACTACGATGGCCGTAATGCCCAATCCAAGAAGTGCAGCTTCGTAGGATTACCAAAGCTAGGAAGCTGCACTGCTTGGATTGGGCATTACGGCCATCGTAGTCAGGAGGCGTGCACATATATTCGTTCATTTTCTATACTGTACTAGCTGCCCCAAAAATGGCTCCTGTTAAGAGACATGCTTATGATGCGGATTTCAAACTCATCGCTATCAGTCACGCAGTAGAACAACCTGAGAGAGGTTTACGGTACGTCGGTTTACGGTAAGAGACCGGGTGGCTTTTTCCACAAATCTCTATCCCTATTGATCTGTGACTCCATGCGCGCCCATCTGACAGATACTGTCAAACCCCAAGTGAAAAAAAACTAATACGGTGCTTGCCATCATTCCGGGTGCATTAACCAAAGAACTCCAGCGATGTCAACAGGTCATATATAAGGCGCACCGCATTATAAGGCGCACGGTCGATTTGTGAGAAAATTTAGGGCTTTTAAGTGCGCCTTATAGTCCGAAAAATACGGTATATATATATATATATATATATATATATATATATATATATATACACATACACACACACACTGCCCACTTTATAACGGTACACCTGTTCAATTGCTTGGTAACACAAATTGCTAATCAGCCAATTACATGGCAGCAACTTAACGCATTTACAGTATCTCACAAAAGTAAGTACACCCCTCACATTTTTTAATGTGACAACACTGAAGAAATGACACTTGTCTACAATGTAAAGTAGTGAACAGCTTGTATAACAGTGTAAATTTGCCGTCCCTCAAAATAACTCAACACACAGCCATTAATGTCTAAACCGCTGGCAACAAGTCAGTACACCCCTAAGTGAAAATGTCCAAATGGGGCCCAAAGTGTCAATATTTTGTGTGGCCGCCATTATTTTCCAGCACTGCCTTAACCCTCTTGGGCATGGAGGTCACCAGAGCTTCACAGGTTGTCACTGGAGTCCTCTTCCCCTCCTCCATGATGACATCACAGAGCTGGTGGATGTTGGAGACCTTGCGCTCCTCCACCTTCCGTTTGAGGATGTCCCACAGATGCTCCATAGGGTTTAGGTCTGGAGACCTGCTTGGCCAGTCCATCACCTTTACCCTCAGCTTCTTTAGCAAGGCAGTGGTGGTCTTGGAGGTGTGTTTGGGGTGGTTATCATGTTGGAATACTGCCCTGCGGCCCAGTCTCTGAAGGGAGGGGATCATGCTCTGCTTCAGTATGTCACAGTACATGTTGGCATTCATGGTTCCCTCAATGATCTGTAGCCCCCCAGTGCCGGCAGCACTCATGCAGCCCCAGACCATGACACTCCCACCACCATGACCCTCCCACCCCCCCCACCATGACCCTCCCCCCACCATGACACTCCCCCCACCATGACACTCCCACCACCATGCTTGACTGTAGACAAGACACACTTGTCTTTGTCCTCCTCACCTGGTTGCCCCCACACACGCTTGTCACCATCTGACACCAAATACCTTTATCTTGGTCTCATCAGACCACAGGACGTGGTTCCAGTAATCCATGTCCTTAGTCTGCTTGTCTTCAGCAAACTGTTTGTGGTCTTTCTTGTGCATCATCTTTAGAAGAGGCTTCCTTCTGGGACGACAGCCATGCAGACCAATTTGATGCAGTGTGCGGCGTATGGTCTGAGCACTGACAGGCTGACCCCCCACCCCTACAACCTCTGCAGCAATGCTGGCAGCACTCATACGCCTATTTCCCAAAGACAACCTCTGGATATGACGCTGAGCACGTGACCTCAACTTCTGTGGTGGACCATGGCGAGGCCTGTTCTGAGGGGAACCTGTCCTGTTATACCGCTGTATGGTCTTGGCCACCGTGCTGCAGCTCAGTTTCAGGGTCTTGGCAATCTTCTTATAGCCTCGGCCATCTTTATGTAGAGCAACAATTCTTATCTTCAGATCCTCAGAGAGTTCTTTGCCATGAGGTGCCATGTTGAACTTCCAGTGACCAGTATGAGAGAGTGAGAGCGATAACACCAAATTTAACACACCTGTCCCCATTCACACCTGAGACCTTGTAACACTAACGAGTCACATGACACCGGGGGAGGGAAGATGGCTAATTGGGGCCCAATTTGGACATTTTCACTTAGGGGTGTACTGACTTTTGTTGCCAGCGGTTTAGACATTAATGGCTGTGTGTTGAGTTATTTTGAGGGGACGGCAAATTTACACTGTTATACAAGCTGTACACTCACTACTTTACATTGTAGACAAGTGTCATTTCTTCAGTGTTGTCACATGAGAAGATTTACAAAAATGTGAGGGGTGCACTTACTTTTCTGAGCTACTGTAGGCAACTAGACGTGGTGAAGACGACTTGCTGAATTTCAAATGATTATCAGAATGGGGATGAAAGAAGATTGAAGTGACTTTGAACGCGGCATGGTTGTTGGTGGCAGACGGGCCGGTCTGAGTATTTCTGAGATTTTCACACACAACCATCTCTCTGGTTTACAGAGCAAAGAATGGTGGGAAAAAGAGAAAATATCCAGTGAGCGGCAGTTGTGTGGAGGAAAATTCCTTGTTGATGTCAGAGGAGAATGGGCAAACTGGTTCCAGATGATAGAAAGACAACAGTAACTCAAATAACCCCGCGTTACATCCAAGGTTTGCAGAATACCAATCTCTGAACGCACAACACATCCAACCTTGAAGCAGATAGGCTACAGCAGCAGCAGACCACACCGGGGGCCACTCCTGTCAGCTAAGAACAGGAAACTGAGGCTACAATTGGCACAGGATCACCAACATTGGACAATAGAAGATTGGGAAACGTTGACTGGTCTGATGAGTCTGGATTAACCCCTAATAATCCCCATAACCCTAAACCCTTACATTACCCCTAACCCTAATATTACCCCAATAATATTACCCCTAACCCTAATATTACCCCCATAATATTACCCCTAACCCTAATATTACCCCCATAATATTACCCCTAACCCTAATATTACCCCCAATATTACCCCTAACCCTAATATTACCCCCGATATTACCCCTAACCCTAATATTACCCCCAATATTACCCCTAACCCTAATATTACCCCCAATATTACCCCTAACCCTAATATTACCCCCAATATTACCCCTAACCCTAATATTACCCCCATAATATTACCCCTAACCCTAATATTACCCCCATAATATTACCCCTAACCCTAATATTACCCCCCATATTACCCCTAACCCTAATATTACCCCCATAATATTACCCCTAACCCTAATATTACCCCCAATATTACCCCTAACCCTAATATTACCCCCATAATATTACCCCTAACCCTAATATTACCCCCATAATATTACCCCTAACCCTAATATTACCCCATAATATTACCCCTAACCCTAATATTACCCCCATAATATTACCCCTAACCCTAATATTACCCCCGATATTACCCCTAACCCTAATATTACCCCCATAATATTACCCCTAACCCTAATATTACCCCCAATATTACAACTAACCCTAATATTACCCCCATAATATTACCCCTAACCCTAATATTACCCCCGATATTACCCCTAACCCTAATATTACCCCCAATATTACCCCTAACCCTAATATTACCCCCATAATATTACCCCTAACCCTAATATTACCCCCGATATTACCCCTAACCCTAATATTACCCCCAATATTACCCCTAACCCTATTACCCCCATAATATTACCCCTAACCCTAATATTACCCCCGATATTACCCCTAACCCTAATATTACCCCCGATATTACCCCTAACCCTAATATTACCCCCATAATATTACCCCCATAATATTACCCCCATAATATTACCCCTACTGCTCAGTGCGGGATTAACTCTTCATGGCAAGACTGGGCACAGATGACATGAAATCCTATACTGTACAAGGTGCCGGCCTTAATAAAAAAAAAAAAGAAAAATTGGGTTTACATCCACTTTACCACTTGCCGACCGCTTCATGCGCATATACTGCAGCAGAAGAGCACATACAGGCATACCAACGTACCTTTAAAAAGCGGTTTGTGGGCGCGTGCCCGCCGCAAGCACCGTGTGATCGCGTGTCCCGCAGACTCGATGTCCGAAGGGATACCCGCAATCGTCTCACGGAGAGGAAGAATGGGGAAATGCTGATGTAAACCAACATTTCCCCATTCCGCCTAATGACACTGATCACAGCTTCCTGTAATCGGGAGCGGTGATCAGTGTCGTGTCACATGTAGCCCCTCCCCCCCCACAGTTAGACTCACTCCCTAGGACACACTTAACCCCCCCTGCAGCGCCCCCTCCTGGTTAACCCCTTCACTGCCAGCCACATTTACACAGTAATCAATGCATTTTTAAATCGCACTGATCGCTGTATAAATGTGAATGGTCCCAAAAAAAAGCGACAAAGGTGTCCGATCTGTCTGCCATAATGTCGCAGTCGCGATAAAAATCGCTGCCATTAGTAGTAAAAAAAAAAAAAATTATTAATAAAAATGCCATAAAACTATCACCTATTTTGAAGACGCTATAACTTTTGCGCAAACCAATCAATAAACGCTTATTGCGATTTTTTTTTTTTACCAAAAATATGTAGAAGAATACGTATCGGCCTAAACTGAGGGAAAAAAAATGTTTTTTTATATATATTTTTTGGGGATATTTATTATAGCAAAAAGTTAAAAATAATGTTTTTTTTTTTTTCAAAATTGTCGCTATTTTTTTGTTTATAGCGCAAAAAAATAAAAACCGCAGGGGTGCTAAAATACCACCAAAAGAAAGCTCTATTTGTTGAGGGGTAAAAAAAAGTCAATATTGTTTGGGAGCCACGTAGCACGACCGCGCAATTGTCAGTTAAAGCGACGCAGTGCCGAATCGCAAAAAGTGCTCTGATCTTTGGCCAGCCAAATGGTCCGGGGCTTAAGTGGTTAACCCTTAACCCTAATATCACCCCTAATATTAACCCCTAACCCTATTAGCCCTAATATTAACCACTTCAATACCCGGCCATAGTAAAATGACGTCCTCTAGTTTGTGCAGTGATATCTGAATGATGCCTATAGCTACAGGCACCATTCAGATATCAATCTTTCCGGACGGCGATTCTGTGCACGATTAGTTCTTATAGGCAACGGGAGGGGACGTCCCCCCCTCCCCCTCCCGCCGCTAACCGGTGGTGCTTCTCAGGGCTCTCCCATGCCATCGGGGGCCCGGAGAAAGAATCGCCCGCCGCTGGATGACGAGCATGGAGATTTCCAGTGACCAGATGGTCACCAGTCATCTTTATGACCGCCGGAGTCCCGGGCGCGACGTTATGACGTCACACCCGGTACCCGGAAATAAACAAAGCCGCGATCGCGGCTGTCAGCATGAGATCGGTGAATTTTTTTTTTCCCCATCTCATGCTTTCCAGCCTGGAGGAGAGATGTGGGGTCTTATTGACCCCGCATCTCTCCATAAAGAGGACCTGTCACATACATTCCTATTACAAGGGATTTTTACATTCCTTGTAATAAAATAAAAAAAAAAAAAAAAAAAATTTGAAAAAAGTGTAAAAATAAAAAAAATTAAGTAAAATAATTTTTTTTTTTTTTAAAAAAAATGCTCCTTTCCCCAGTAGCTCGCGCCCAGAAGCGAACGCACACGCAAGTCTCGCCCACATATCTAAACGCCGCTCAAACCACACATGTGAGGTATCGCCGCGTGCGTTGGAGCGCGTGCAACAATTCTAGCACTAGACCTCCTCTGTAACTCTAAACTGGTAACCAGTAAAAAAAAATTGAAAGCGTCGCCTATGGAGATTTTTAAGTACCGAAGTTTGGCGCCATTACATGATTGTGCGCAATTTTAAAGCGTGACATGTTGGGTATCTATTTACTCGGCGTAACGTCATCTTTCACATTATACAAAAAAAATTGGGCTAACTTTACTGTTTTGTTATTTTTTAATTCATGAAACCTTTTTTTTTCCCTAGAAAAATAGGCGTTTGAAAAATTATTGCGCAAATACCGTGTGAGATAAAAAGTTGCAATGACCGCTGTTTTATTCCCTAGGGTGTCTGCTAAAAAAAAATATATATATATATAATGTTTGGGGGTTCTGAGTAATTTTCTAGCAAAAAAATGATGATGAGAGAAGTGCCAAAATAGGCCCGGTATTGAAGTGGTTAACCCCTAACCCTAATATTACCCCTAACCCTATTACCCCTAATAATAATCCTTATACCCCAATGCTAATATTAACCCCTAACCCTAATATTACCCCTAACCCTATTACCCCTAATAATAATCCTTATACCCCAATGCTAATATTAACCCCTAACCCTAATATTACCCCTAACCCCATTACCCCTAAAAATAATCCTTATACCCCAATGCTAATATTAACCCCTAACCCTAACAAATATTAAATGATCCTCTAACCTCATACAAAAAAAAAGTAAAAAGAAAAATAATAAATATAATAAATAAAAGCAGATGACAAAGCAGAAAAACATAGCAACAAATGATGAAAATTATATTTTTCTGTATTGACTAATTAACAAAAGCTAAAGCTGAAATGCGCTTTAAAAGGGCGCATTTCAGATGCTCGAAAAAAAAAAAAAAACGCTCAAAATCACAACAGATGTGAAGCTTTATACGTATTGTCTCACATTCTGGAAACACTCGATCGTTTTATATTTACTCCAGAAAAATTCTGAATTGTAAGTGTGCCGTTCCCTGACCACCGGACTGGTCTTCAATGTATAACCCCCGGGGCTTGCATACCATTAGCATACCGTCCAATGTATATGCCCTCTGTATGTCCTGCACAGTGATGTGTAACCTTCATATCTTTATCCTGCGTTTTCTTTCTCAATACAGAAACAGAAAAATTATAAATGGAGTTTTCTTTTAGTTGTAGTATCTTGTTTGACCAGCAGGGGTCAGTGCAGGACAGCACGTTATCTATAGTGTTGTAATCAGACCTGACTTCA
Organism: Lithobates sylvaticus; assembly: GCA_028564925.1. Lineage (NCBI taxonomy): Eukaryota > Metazoa > Chordata > Amphibia > Anura > Ranidae > Lithobates > Lithobates sylvaticus. Next base: position 9,454,150 of record CM053033.1, on the reverse strand, counting down.
CCTTTTCCAGCTCCGTCCCCCGAGTTGGGGGGTCTAGCAGACGGCGTCGTACATAACCTACATCCCCCCAGAAGCTCCAGTGAGAAGCAGCCGTGTGGAATGTAGAGCTGCACACAGATCACATCCTATTCATATCATAGAAGGCATTAGGAATGCAGAGTACCCATCAGATCCGGGGTCTCCAAACTACGGCCCAGGGGCCACACCTTAGCGGAGACTGAGGATACAATTCTCCCACTCAACTGTGATATATGGGGGGGCTCCGATGGGGACCCCGATGTAAAGAGGAGCCCCGATGGGGACCCCGATGTAAAGAGGAGCTCCGATGGGGACCCCGATGTAAAGAGGAGCTCCGATGGGGACCCCGATGGAAAGAGGGGACCCCGATGTAAAGAGGAGCTCCGATGGGGACCCCAATGTAAAGAGGAGCGCCGATGGGGACCCCGATGTAAAGAGGAGCTCCGATGGGGACCCCGATGTAAAGAGGAGCTCCGATGGGGACCCCGATGGAAAGAGGGGACCCCGATGTAAAGAGGAGCTCCGATGGGGACCCCGATGTAAAGAGGAGCTCCGATGGGGACCCCGATGTAAAGAGGAGCTCCGATGGGGATCCCGATGTAAAGAGGAGCTCCGATGGGGACCCCGATGTAAAGAGGAGCTCCGATGGGGACCCCGATGTAAAGAGGAGCGCCGATGGGGACCCCGATGTAAAGAGGAGCTCCGCTGAGGACCCTGATGTAAAGAGGAGCAGCGATGGGGACCCCGATGTAAAGAGGAGCTCCGCTGGGGACCCCGATGGAAAGAGGGGACCCCGATGTAAAGAGGAGCTCCGCTGGGGACCCTGATGTTTAGAGGAGCTCCGATAGGGACCCTGATGTAAAGAGGAGCTCCGATGGGAATCCTGATATAAGGGGGGCTCTGAGGAAGATCCTGATATAAGGGGGGCTCCGAGGAAGATCCTGATATAAGGGGGGCTCCGAGGAAGATCCTGATATAAGGGGGGCTCCGAGGAAGATCCTGATATAAGGGGGGCTTCGAGGAAGATCCTGATATAAGGGGGGCTTCGAGGAAGATCCTGATATAAGGGGGGCTTCGAGGAAGATCCTGATATAAGGGGGGTTCTGAGGAAGATCCTGATATAAGGGGGGTTCTGAGGAAGATCCTGATATAAGGGGGGCTCCGAGGAAGATCCTGATATAAGGGGGGTTCTGAGGAAGATCCTGATATAAGGGGGGCTCCGAGGAAGATCCTGATATAAGGGGGGCTCAGAGGAAGATCTTGATATAAGGGGGGCTCCGAAGGGGATCTTGATATAAGGGGGACTCTGATGCAAGGGGTTTCTAATGGAGACCCTTGATGTAAGGGGGGCTGTAATGGGGACCCTTGATGTAAGGGGGGCTGTAATGGGGGCCCTGATGAAATGTATTTGCTTTAACAAGTATTATGTTTTCATTCATTTATTATTCATTGATTTTTTAAAAAGATTTTTTTGGACCCCACGGATATTTGTAAAATATACACTGTGGCCCACATACTGAAAAGTTTGGAGACCCCTGCATTGATTTGTTAGCTCTCAGGGGCAGGGCCCTCCTAACTCTCTTCTAATGAATTGTATGAATTGGCTTTATATTGTAAAGTGCTGATCAAACTGCTGATGCTTAATAAACCCTAAATAACAATAATAATATACAGTATATATATATATATATATATATATATATATATATAATATACATCTTTTATTACAGGGTCATATACGAGTTTACTATTCAGATATTCTGCCTTCACAGTGACTCTATAGAAGTGTCTAGGAGGCTGACAACTGTCCGCTGTTTGTACCTACCTCACACAGGAGCAGGTCAATGATGTGGAAGACCATATAGAGGGGGAATTTGGCAGTAAATAAAGTTAGAAACCATTGTGACGCATACATGTGGGCTTCCAGGCTGATCTCCAGGAAATGAGCGTACAAGTCAGCGATATATTCCTAAAGAGACAGAAAAAAGAAAACAGATGAAAAAGTTTCCAAAGTGAACTCTTCAGTTAAAGATCAGAATGTCAGAATAAAATATGAAATACGTCTCTGCAATATCCGCACATGTACAGAAATGGCCCCATATTTGGTCAATGATGTCAGCATCACACCCCTTTGTTTACATTCAGCTGCGGAATCTCCTGACTAGTAGCCGAAGAGGGCTGGGGATGCGTCACGGATGTCTCTCTTCAGCTGGCAGAGTCTTAGCAATCAAGGAGGTGTTTCAGCTGACAGCATCTTCGGTTACTAAGACACTGTCAGCTGCAACACATCCTTTATAGCTAAGACTCTGCCAGCTGAAGAGATACATCCGTGACGCATCCCTTGTGCAGCGGACAGTGTCTTAGCAACCAAGGATGCCGTGCAGCTGACAGCTTCTTAGTAACCAAGGATGCTGTTCAGCTGACAGCGTCTTAGCAACCAACGATGCTGTGCAGCGGACAGTGTCTTAGAAACCAACGATGTAGTGCAGCTGACAGTGTTTTAGCAAGAATGGATAGCGTATTTATCGGCATATAACACACACTTTTTTCCTGTAAAAATCGGGGGAAAGTCGTGGGTGCGTGTTATACGCCGATACCCCAAAAAAAAAAATGTCAAAAATGGCAAGCACGCCGAAAAATAGCGAGTGCTGCCGAAAAAGACCGAATTGCGCCCGAAAAAACCCGAAGCCGCGCCGGAATAGACCGAGCAGACTGTTCGGCTCCGCTCGTAGTCCCGCCTCCCTTCGTTCGCTTCGGAAACAGCAGGGGAGGCGGGACCGCGAGCGGAGCTGAACAGTCGGCTCGGCCTTTTCCGAACCGCTTCGGTCTTTTTCGGCGGCGCGCGACAGAGTCTCGGCGGCGGGAAATTTAAACCCGGACCGGACTTCAAATGACGCTGGGCAAGGCTGCAATGACGCTGGGCAAGGCTGCAATGACGCTGGGCAAGGCTGCAATGACGCTGGGCAAGGCTGCAATGACGCTGGGCAAGGCTGCAATGACGCTGGGCATGACTGCAATGCCGCTGGGCATGGCTGCAATGACGCTGGGCATGGCTGCAATGACGCTGGGCAAGGCTGCAATGACGCTGGGCAAGGCTGCAATGACGCTGGGCAAGGCTGCAATGACGCTGGGCAAGGCTGCAATGACGCTGGGCAAGGCTGCAATGACACTGGCAAGGCTGCAATGACGCTGGGCAAGGCTGCAATGACGCTGGGCATGGCTGCAATGACGCTGGGCATGGCTGCAATGACGCTGGGCAAGGCTGCAATGACGCTGGGCAAGGCTGCAATGACGCTGGGCAAGGCTGCAATGACGCTGGGCAAGGCTGCAATGACGCTGGGCAAGGCTGCAATGACGCTGGGCAAGGCTGCAATGACGCTGGGCATGGCTGCAATGACGCTGGGCAAGGCTGCAATGACGCTGGGCAAGGCTGCAATGACGCTGGGCATGGCTGCAATGACGCTGGGCATGGCTGCAATGACGCTGGGCATGGCTGCAATGACGCTGGGCAAGGCTGCAAATGACGCTGGGCAAGCTGCAAATGACGCTTAAATGTAAGTTTTTTTTTCCCTAAACTTCCCTCCTAAAACTTTTTTTCCTTAAAATGCCCTCCTAAACTTGGGGGCGTGTTATACGCCGGTGCGTGTTATACGCCGATAAATACGGTACTGTGCCGCTCAAGGGCTAAAGATGAACTGAGGATCGTGTTAATGGTATGAAAATTCAGGCTTCCATGGAGTGTCAAATATAACCATCCCTGGCTTAGGGCTTTACTTTAAAAATACTATTACAGTGGTTCTTAAGGTTGAAGTTTTTTTTTTACCTTAATGCATCCTCTGCATTAAGGTAAAAAAAAAAATAAGAATTCTGTATGCACCCCCCAAGTCATGTTAGGTATATATTTACTCGGCGTAACTTCATCTTTCACATTTTGCAAATAAAATCGGGCTAACTTTAACGTTTTTTTTTTTTTAAAGCATGAAACTGTTTTTTTTCCCCAAAAAAACGCGTTGGAAAAATTGCTGCGCGAAATAAAAAGTTGCAACGACCGCCATTGTATTCTCTAGGGTCTTTGCTAAAAAAAAAAAAAAAAACATATATAATGTTTGGGGGTTCTATGTAATTTGATGAATTTTACATGTAAGAGAGAAATGTCCGAATTGGCCTGGGTGCGAAGTGGTTAAAGCAACTTGTCAAGTGGAAAAAAATAATTTTTTTGCGTTTTTTTTTCTATTAAAATGTTCCTGTTTTTTTTTTTTTTAACAAGAAAAAAAATGTTCCTGTTTAACCCCTTATTAACCTTTAATTGACTCTAATTAGCCTTAATTAACTCCTTATTCTCCTCCATTTATTTATTATTTTTCTGCTGATATATTTTTTTTTATAAACTATCAATAATTAAAACTTTTTTTTTTTTGTTTGCTTTGTTCGTTAAAATTTTTTACACCTGTAACATATTTTTACACGTTGAAAAAAGTGCAAAATGTAAAAAAAATAAATAAAAAATTATTTATTTAATTTGTAAATAACTTGTCAATGCTCTGTACCATTGCTGACAGCTGAAGCGTACACAAAACAGTTGCGGTAGGTATCGGTAATTGGCATCGGATAATATTTTTTTAAAAAAAAGTATCGGTACTTGTAAAAAAAAATAAAAAAAGGTATCGTTGCATTCCCTAATTATAATTGTTTTCAAACTTTTATGTACATCAATTCAAGTTTTTTGTGTTTCTTTCAGGTAACAGATTTATATTTGGTGCCCTCACTAATATATCGCATGTGCGGCGTCCTGTATTGGGCAGATTGCCCGTCGGTTCCTCTTGATTATTACATACCTGCTTGTAAATGGAAGCTGACCCCGCTGAACTTATCATCTATTATGTGTCCAAATCAGGCCCGGCTGGTGCATTGCAGGCCGGGCTTCCGTGTCTGCTTATCAGTGTGTGCCGTCACCCCACACCTTCCCATTTCTCCACTATTTTTAGAGTCCAGAAAGAAACAATGACCAGTTTATAATAAATGACGCCGGGATTGGTTTTCCTCTCCTTGTTAGGAGGCTGACAATGGTGGAAATGGGAATGTTGGGGATCTGCTTAGAATGCTGTGCTGGAAGCTAAAGTGATTGAAAACCTTCCATTTAAATCCTCAAACATGTCATAACTTACCTGCTCTGTGTAACCGTTTTGCACAGAGGAGCCCCGATCCTCCTCTTCTCAGTTCCCCCGCCGGCGTTCCTGACCCCCCCCATTGCAAGCTACTTGCTATGGGGGGACCCATGCTGGCTCCCCCCCCCCCCCCCAGCCCTGCTCCATAAGACATCAGAGATGCTGCTTGCAGTACTTTTCACTATTCCTCCCACTGATACAGTGATGGGGCACTATTCCCCCCTGATACCAATGATGGGACACTACTCCCACTGACACCAATGATGGGACACTATTCCTCCCACTGATACCAATGGGGCACTATTCCTCCCACTGATGATGGGGCACTATTCCTCCCCCCACTGACACCAATGATGGGGCACTATTCCTCCCACTGATACCAATGATGGGGCACTATTCCTCCGACTGATACCAATGATGGGACACTATTTCCTCCCACTGATACCAATGATGGGACACTATTCCTCCCACTGATACCAATGATGGGGCACTATTCCTACCAATGATGGGACACTATTCCTCCCACCACTGATGGGGCACTATTCCTCCACTGATACCAATGATGGGGCACTATTCCTCCACTGATACCAATGATGGGACACTATTCCTCCCACTGACACCAATAATGGGGCAACTATTCCTCCCACTGACACCAATGATGGACACTATTCCTCCCACTGATACCAATGATGGGGCACTATTTCCTCCCACTGATACCAATGATGGGACACTATTCCTCCCACTGATACCAATGATGAGGCACTATTCCTCCCACTGATACCAATGATGGGGGCACTATTCTTCCCACTGACACCAATGATGGGACACTATTCCTCCCACTGATACCAATGATGGGACACTATTCCTCCCACTGATACCAATGATGGGGCACTATTCCTCCCACTACCAATGATGGGGCACTATTCCTCCCACTGATACCAATGATGGGGCACTATTCCTCCCACACTGATACCAATGATGGGACACTATTCCTCCCACTGGCACTATTCCTCCCACTGATACCAATGATGGGGCACTATTCCTCCCACTGACACCAATGATGGGCACTATTCCTCCCACTGATGGGGCACTATTTCCACTGATACCAATGATGGGGCACTATTCCTCCCACTGATACCAATGATGGGGCACTAATCCTCCTCCCACTGACACCAATGATGGGGCACTAATTCCTCCCACTGACACCAATGATGGGACACTATTCCTCCCACCTGATACCAATGATGGGGCACTATTCCCCCCACTGATACCAGTGATGGGCACTATTCCTCCCACTGACACAATGATGGGACACTATTCCTCCCACTGATACCAATGATGAGGGAACTATTCCTCCCACTGATACCAATGATTGGGGCACTATTCCCCCCACTGATACCAATGATGGGACACTATTCCTCCCCCACTGACCACCAATGATGGGGCACTATTCCCCCACTGATACCAATGATGGGACACTATTCCTCCCACTGACACCAATGATGGGACACTATTCCTCCCACTGATAACCAATGATGGGGCACTATTCCTCCCACTGATACCAATGATGGGACACTATTCCTCCCACTGATACCAATGAATGGGCACTATTCCTCCCACTGATACCAATGATTGGGGCACTATTCCTCCCACTTGACACCAATGATGGGACACTATTCCTCCCACTGATACCAATGATGGGGCACTATTCCTCCCACTGACACCAAGATGGGGCACTATTCCTCCCACTGATACCAATGATGGGGCACTATTTCCCACTGACACCAATGAATGGGCACTATTCCTCCCCTGATACCAATGATGGGCACTATTACCCCCACTGATACCAATGATGGGGACACTATTCCTCCCACTGACACCAATGATGGGACACTATTCCTCCACTGACACCAATGATGACACACTATTCCTCCCACTGATACCAATGATGGGCACTATTCCTCCCACTGACACCAATGATGGGGCACTATTCCTCCCACTGATACCAATGATTGGGCACTATTCCTCCCACTGATACCAATGATTGGGCACTATTCCTCCCACTGATACAATGATGGGGCACTATTCCTCCCACTGACACCAATGATGGGGCACTATTCCTCCCACTGATACCAATGATGGGGCACTATTCCCACTGATACCAATGATAGGGCACTATTCCCCCCACTGACGGGACACTATTCCTCCCACTGATACCAATGGGGCACTATTCCTCCCACTGACACTAATGATGGGACACTATTCCTCCACACTGACACCAATGATGGGACACTATTCCTCCCACTACCAATGATGGGGCACTATTACCTCCACTGACACCAATGATGGGCACTATTCCTCCCATGATACCAATGATGGGACTCTATTCCTCCCACACTGACACCAATGAAGGGCACTATTTCTCCCACTGACACCAATGAATGGGCACTATTCCTCCCACTGACACCAATGATGGGACACTATTCCCACTGACACCAATGATGGGGCACTATTCCTCTGACACCAATGATGGGCACAATTCCTCCCCACTGATACCAATGATGGGGCACTATCCTCCCACTGATACCAATGGGGCACTATTCCTCCCACTGATACCATGATGGGGCACTATTCCTCCCACTGACACCAATGATGGGACACTATTCCTCTCCTGACACCAATGATGGGACACTATTCCTCCCACTGATACCAATGATGGGACACTATTCCTCCCACAACCAATGATGGGGCACTATTCCTCCCCCTGATACCAATGATGGGGCACTATTCCCTCACTGACACCAATGATGGGCACTATTCCTCCCACTGACACCAATGATGGGGCACTAATTCCTCCCACTGACACCCAATGATGGGGCACTATTCCTCCCACTGATAACCAATGATGGGGCACTATTCCTCCCACTGACACCAATGATGGGCACTATTCCTCCCACTGATACCAATGATGGGGCACTATTCCTCCCCATGACACCACTGATGGGGCACTATTCCTCCACTGACACCACTGATGGGGCACTATTCCTCCCACTGATACCAATGATGGGGCACTATTCTCCCACTGATACCAATGATGGACACTATTCCTCCCACTGAATACCAATGATGGGGCACTATTCCTCCCACTGACACCAATGATGGGGCACTATTCCTCCCACTGACACCAATGATGGGACACTATTCCCCCCACTGATGATGGGGCACTATTCCCCCCACTGATACCAATGATGGGGCACTATTCCCCCCACTGATACCAATGATGGGACACTATTCCTCCCACTACCAATGATGGGACACTATTCCTCCCACTGATACCAAATGATGGGGCACTATTCCTCCCACTGATACCAAAGAGGAGGCCATTTTCTACTCCCATTAGCCACAGTCTGGCCTTCCTAATGTCTGGTTTAGTAAGTTTGCAGACCCCCCGGCTATACAGTACAAGACGAGGACATTACTGGTTTCTTATTTCAGTTCTATTTATATGGGACTTTTTTCACCAACAACATAAAATAGTGACCCTTCCAGGACACGTCTCTGACCTGCATCAGGCGCTCCAGCTGGTAAAACTTGCAGTGCAGATCTTCAAAGTTCTGTTTGAAAAGTTCCCTGAGTCCGTAATCGAACATGATCTTGACCAGGACGCTGAACGCTTGTTCTTCAGGCATCTGTGGGAGAAGACAAGAGACAAGCTTCCTGTGTCAGACTCTTTCCGGATCTTTCCTATATAAACACTGCCGCTTCCCAGACACGTGCTTCCATCAAACATCCCACGTAAACAAGGAGGTCACACGGGGTCTATCAGAGGGACTTCCAATCGTCAGACATACACACCGCTATTCACGCAACTCCGACTCATCGCCAGAGGATTGGCCGAGACAGGAATGAGACTTACATGTAGGAGCAGCACAGCGGCCAGGAAGGACTGTCCTTGGCAATAGCCGATCTCTTCATCATATACAGAATAGGCCTAAGAGAAGACGAGACAAATGATCGATCACTTCCCAAACACAAATCTCCCAACAACTGGCGAGTAACACAAGTCACATGATCCAGGAGTCTGCTCTATATTTAAAGCTGAACTCTGGCCCTGCATCCGGGGGGGACCTGGAGCTTCAAGGCGTCTTGAGTGGTACGAAGCCTTCAATCCTGTGTCCGGGTCTTACAAGAGACCTGAAGGGTGTGTGCGGGCCCGGGTCTTACAAGAGACCTGAAGGGTGTGCGTGTCCGGGTCTTACAAGAGACCTGAAGGGTGTGCGTGTCCGGGTCTTACAAGAGACCTGAAGGGTGTGCGTGTCCGGGTCTTACAAGAGACCTGAAGGGTGTGCGTGTCCGGGTCTTACAAGAGACCTGAAGGGTGTGCGTGTCCGGGTCTTACAAGAGACCTGAAGGGTGTGCGTGTCCGGGTCTTACAGTAGACCAGAAGTGTGTTTGTGCGTGTCCGGGTCTTACAAGAGACCTGAAGGGTGTGCGTGTCCGGGTCTTACAGTAGACCAGAAGTGTTTGTGCGTGTCCGGGTCTTACTGGAGACCTGAAAGGTGTGCGTGTCCGGGTCTTACTGGAGACCTGAAAGGTGTGCGTGTCCGGGTCTTACTGGAGACCTGAAAGGTGTGCGTGTCCGGGTCTTACTGGAGACCTGAAAGGTGTGCGTGTCCGGGTCTTACTGGAGACCTGAAAGGTGTGCGTGTCCGGGTCTTACTGGAGACCTGAAAGGTGTGCGTGTCCGGGTCTTACTGGAGACCTGAAAGGTGTGCGTGTCCGGGTCTTACTGGAGACCTGAAAGGTGTGCGTGTCCGGGTCTTACTGGAGACCTGAAAGGTGTGCGTGTCCGGGTCTTACTGGAGACCTGAAAGGTGTGCGTGTCCGGGTCTTACTGGAGACCTGAAAGGTGTGCGTGTCCGGGTCTTACTGGAGACCTGAAAGGTGTGCGTGTCCGGGTCTTACTGGAGACCTGAAAGGTGTGCGTGTCCGGGTATTACTGGAGACCTGAAAGGTGTGCGTGTCCGGGTCTTACTGGAGACCTGAAAGGTGTGCGTGTCCGGGTCTTACTGGAGACCTGAAAGGTGTGCGTGTCCGGGTCTTACTGGAGACCTGAAAGGTGTGCGTGTCCGGGTCTTACTGGAGACCTGAAAGGTGTGCGTGTCCGGGTCTTACTGGAGACCTGAAAGGTGTGCGTGTCCGGGTCTTACTGGAGACCTGAAAGGTGTGTGTGTGTCCGGGTCTTACTGGAGACCTGAAAGGTGTGTGCGTTTCCGGGTCTTACTGGGGACCTGAAGGGGTGTCCGGGTCTTACTGGGGACCTGAAGGGTGTGTCCGGGTCTTACTGGGGACCTGAAGGGTGTGTCCGGGTCTTACTGGGGACCTGAAGGGTGTGTCCGGGTCTTACTGGGGACCTGAAGGGTGTGTCCGGGTCTTACTGGGGACCTGAAGGGTGTGTCCGGGTCTTACTGGGGACCTGAAGGGTGTGTCCGGGTCTTACTGGGGACCTGAAGGGTGTGCGTGTCCGGGTCTTACTGGGGACCTGAAGGGTGTGTGCGTCCGGGTCTTACTGGAGACCTGGGAACTTCTTTATCTGAGTATACTTTGAAAAATCTGTTGTGCAAATACAAGAACACACAATGATGATTGGACATCACTTCCTAATCTGGTGGTGTGTGGCCAGTGAAAGTGGAACTTGTCATTTCTTCATCTGATAAATCTTCTGCCCTTGTTGTTGTTTTGGCTTTTCTGAGGTGTGCCTCTGTGTAAATCCAGGAAGTGAACAGGCAGCAGCTTCAGCTGCCCACAGTTAAAATGGCTGCAGCCAGACTCGGTGGAGGGAGATTTCTGCAGCATATTTGGCAAGTACAGAATCGCAGTATATATAAAATAATATGCAAAGTGGTTGGAGGGAAGCTTCAGAATGGCAAAGATGTTTTTTTATTGCAGATTCTGTGAGCGGCCCGCAGTTCTTCTTTAAGTACCTTGCAGATTTTGTAGAGAGAGTCCTGTCCGTCTCCGCCGGTGTCTTTGAAGTAGTCGTGTGCTGGAAATGTTCTGTTGATGTCGCGTGTGATGGCGCTGTCCTGAGGAGACTCCTGATCAAATAAGAAAACATTGGATTAATATTCAATTTACTTATTATACAGAACTGACATCACTACAAAGAACACAGAACCATCTCATCAGTGTCCGCCCAACAAGAACATCTAATGTCCCTTCTACAGTCAGGCAAAAGCTGCCAACCATTCAGCCATTCTGGAGACGGAGGAGGCGGGCACAAGGACAGCAGAGGAGACGGAGGAGGCGGGCACAAGGACAGCAGAGGAGACGGAGGAGGCGGGCACAAGGACAGCAGAGGAGACGGAGGAGGCGGGCACAAGGACAGCAGAGGAGGCGGGCACAAGGACAGCAGAGGAGGCGGGCACAAGGACAGCAGAGGAGGCGGGCAAAAGGACAGCAGAGGAGGCGGGCAAAAGGACAGCAGAGGAGGCGGGCAAAAGGACAGCAGAGGAGGCGGGCAAAAGGACAGCAGAGGAGGCGGGCAAAAGGACAGCAGAGGAGGCGGGCAAAAGGACAGCAGAGGAGGCGGGCAAAAGGACAGCAGAGGAGGCGGGCAAAAGGACAGCAGAGGAGGCGGGCAAAAGGACAGCAGAGGAGGCGGGCAAAAGGACAGCAGAGGAGGCGGGCAAAAGGACAGCAGAGGAGGCGGGCAAAAGGACAGCAGAAGAGGCGGGCAAAAGGACAGCAGAAGAGGCGGGCAAAAGGACAGCAGAGGAGGCGGGCAAAAGGACAGCAGAGGAGGCGGGCAAAAGGACAGCAGAGGAGGCGGGCACAAGGACAGCAGAGGAGGCGGGCACAAGGACAGCAGAGGAGACGGAGGAGGCGGGCACAAGGACAGCAGAGGAGGCGGGCAAAAGGACAGCAGAGGAGGCGGGCACGAGGACAGCGGAGGAGGCGGGCACGAGGACAGCGGAGGAGGCGGGCACGAGGACAGCGGAGGAGGCGGGCACGAGGACAGCGGAGGAGACGGGCACGAGGACAGCAGAGGAGGCGGGCACGAGGACAGCAGAGGAGGCGGGCAAAAGGACAGCAGAGGAGGCGGGCAAAAGGACAGCAGAGGAGGCGGGCAAAAGGACAGCAGAGGAGGCGGGCAAAAGGACAGCAGAGGAGGCGGGCAAAAGGATAGCAGAGGAGGCGGGCACAAGGACAGCAGAGGAGACGGGCACAAGGACAGCAGAGGAGACGGGCACAAGGACAGCAGAGGAGGCGGGCAAAAGGACAGCAGAGGAGGCGGGCAAAAGGACAGCAGAGGAGACGGGCACAAGGACAGCAGAGGAGACGGGCACAAGGACAGCAGAGGAGGCGGGCACAAGGACAGCAGAGGAGGCGGGCAAAAGGACAGCAGAAGAGGCGGGCACAAGGACAGCAGAGGAGACGGGCACAAGGACAGCAGAGGAGACGGGCACAAGGACAGCAGAGGAGACGGGCACAAGGACAGCAGAGGAGACGGGCACAAGGACAGCAGAGGAGGCGGGCAAAAGGACAGCAGAGGAGGCGGGCAAAAGGACAGCAGAGGAGGCGGGCAAAAGGACAGCGGAGGAGGCGGGCAAAAGGACAGCGGAGGAGGCGGGCAAAAGGACAGCGGAGGAGACGGGCACGAGGACAGCGGAGGAGACGGGCACGAGGACAGCGGAGGAGACGGGCACGAGGACAGCGGAGGAGACGGGCACGAGGACAGCGGAGGAGGCGGGCACAAGGACAGCGGAGGAGATGGTATTTTCGTGTCAAAGATGCAAGTGATACAAATTGAGGTAAGCAGCGTGTACATGTCATTGTTTAGGCTGGCCATACGGGTCGAATTCGAAAGAATCTACAGAAAAGAGTTTTTGTGTCTGGGAACCTTCTTTGAGTAAGCACTCTTGGTAGTGTGAAACGCGTTAGATATTTTCATGCTTTGCTGTGACCTATTTTTGTGTGATTCAATATTTTCCCAATAAAGGCTTTTGAATATTTCTTGGAGTGCGGCCGTCCTGAGTCCCTAATTTGCATCTTCATCAACCTTCTTTTCTTGCAATCCTTTTTCAATTATATTTCTCACACGATTCTCCCATCATTGATTCGAAAATAGTTTTTCAAAAAATTTCCAACATGTCTGATCACTCATGCTGGCCATACACTATACAATAAATCTGGAGAGTATCTGTTTGCTGCTGTTGGGATTGACACCCATTACAGGGAGTCAACTCCAGCAAACAGATACTCTCCAGCAGCTCAGGAATAGCACGACGGCCAGATGAGTGTATATATGAGTATGTATATATCAGGAAGAAAGAATAAATCTCCTCATGGTGTATTATCATTAAAAAATGTAATGTTGAAACTACAGAATTGCACTTGCAAGACAGAAGATAAGATCGCGCTCATGAAAAAAGCAGGGAAGCCGCCCGCGTGCCACCTGCGTTCCGAACAATGGCGGAAGTGATGTGGCACGTATCACGAGATCCTGCGCGTTTCATCAGCAGCGTCTGACTTCATCAGGGATCATGATCCACCTGCGTTCAAAACAATGGCGGAAGTGAGGTGGCACCTATCACAGGATCCTGCGCGTTTCGTCAGCAGCGTGTGACGTATGATCCCTGATGACGTCACACACTGCAGACGAAACGCATGAGCTGAGCTGCTGCTATCTGAAGAGTATCTGTTTGCTGGCGTTGACTACCTGTAATGGGTGTCAATGCTGTCTGGTGAGTAGGATACTTACCGTATATACTCGAGTATAAGCCGAGTTTGTCAGCACATTTTTTTGTGCTGAAAATGCCCCCCTCGGCTTATACTGGAGTCAAGCACTTTTATGCTGCAGAAAATGAAATTTTCTGAACCGACTTTGGGGCCCCGTATCCCGGGGCCACTTGGTGCTAGGAACCCCAAATTTGGTGTGCAAACCCAGTGGAACTAGAACTAACATATCCAAAGGGTGGGTGAGAAATGCGCAGCTACTTTAAGCGGAAAAGAGGGTCAACAATGCCCATTTGCAGCCTCACTGTGCCCATTTGCAGCCTCACTGTGCCTATTTGCAGCCATTGGTCCCCCGAACTTCAAACTTGGTAGTTAGGGGTTCCTAGAGGCCCTCTAGCTGCAGCCAAAATTTGGCAGTCTCTGGACCCAAATGGTCCCGAAATGACATTGCTACACCGTTGACACAGTTGACCGAATTTGGGGCCCCGTATCTCGGGGAACCCCAAATTTGGTGTGCAAACCCAATGGCACTATCAATACAACATATCCCGATGGGGTCCTTATCACCAAGTGGCCCCGAGATACAGGGCCCCAAAGTCTGTTTCGGAAAACGTCATTCTCTGCTGCAGAAAAGTGCTTGACATTTTCCAAACCGACTTTGGGGCCCCGTATGGGCCACTTGGTGATAGGAACCCCATTGGATATGTTGTATAGATAGTGCCATTGGGTTTGCACACCAAATTTGGGGTTCCTCGCACCAAGTGGCCCAGAGATACGGGGCCCCAAAGTCGGTCTACTGTGTCCATCTGCAGCAATGTCATTTCGGGACCCTTTGGGTCCAGGGACCCCAAATTTTGTCTGCAGCTAGGGGGCCTCTAGGAACCCTTGACTACCAAGTTTGAAGTTTGGGGGACCTATGGCTGAAAATATGCACAGGGAGGCTGCAAATGGGCACAGGGAGGCTGCAAATGGACATTGTTGACCCTCTTTTCCACTTACAGTAGCTACGCATTTCTCACCCTAGGCTTATACTCAAGTCAATAAGTTTTCCCAGTTTTTTGTGGTAAAATTAGGAGCTAGGGGGCCGCTAGGAACCCTTGACTACCAAGTTTGAAGTTCGGGGGACCTACGGCTGCAAATGGGCACAGTGAGGCTGCAAATGGGCATTGTTGATCCTCTTTTCCACTTACAGTAGCTGCGCATTTCTCCCCCTAGGCTTATACTCGAGTCAATAAGTTTTCCCATTTTTTGGTGGTAAAATGAGGTGCCTCGGCTTATATTCGGGTTGGCTTATACTCGAGTATATACGGTACCTTCAAAGTCGGTGGAAGGTTTTGCACATTTGAAGGTATCACAAACTGCGGGAACAATTTTGTTTTTTTGGTGGTGGTTATTGGACTTTGAATATTGTACAATAATTTTACATTTACTATATGTACAGCAGTCTCTGTAGTCCCGAAAACTAGGCGAGGGCCGGCAGCGGTAGATTAGGACACCTGTGCAGCCGCGTGTCCCAACAGAAAGGAATGGAGCGCCGGCACAAGGATACCCCCCCGACAGCCGCGCATCCCCGTGCCGGGAAGAGATGGCCCTGCACAGGAGACACGTATCTGAATGGGCCATTTGGGTTGAAAGTTTTGAGTCGTTGCTACAAAATCTCATGTGAAGAATTAGCGGTGCCGGAGCGAGCGTAGCAGTTTGTGTGTGAAGAGAAGTTAGGAACCATCCAATCATCTGGTTCTACGATGGGAACATTAAAACAAAGACCTCATTTCACACGCCCTCTACCCTTGGAGACATCATCACCCATAATAAGTTATTATTGTTGTGAAAATTAAAACCAGAAATCTCTATTTCGAGACCAAGTTACTGGCCTTCAATCTGGAAGTGCCAACGGAATGTGGAGCCTTCAGGAAAAGACTGAAAGGACTGAGCAAGATGGAAAGGGTCCCACGTCTTGTACATTTTCTGATAGGCGACCCCCATTTCGCCTGTAAGGCCCCGTTCACATGGAGCTGTCTGGGTACAGGGTGTCCCTCCCAGGGGTTCTAGTACACCCGGAATAGATGGGTGAAGCTTCCAGACCGGCTTGAAGGCTGAATGTCAAAGTCTACGATGGGCTGGGGCAGGACGGGGCGGAATGCTTTACCGGGTGGTACTCGTGTTCTCAGGGGAGAAGACACCAAGCCCTAAACACAAGTACAGGGGGTCCCCGACTTACGAACAACCCCTACTTACAAACGGGACCCTCCGCCATTTTTCGCCGTCTTCCGGCCGTTCTGCGCATGCGCGGCCATACGGAGCCTCGGAAAATGCCAGAAATGTCCGTAATTTGCCGTGCATGCGCAGAGCGGCATTAGACGGAACATCGGAAATGTCCGTATTTGTCGGTCTGCGCAGGCGCGGCCGACTTACGAACATTTCCGACTTCCGTACAGGCGGGCAGTCCCTAACCAGTTCGTAACTCGGGGACCCCCTGCACTACTTACTACTCTGGTAGTGGGGCTTTTCTGCCTCTAAATGCCTATGTATGTACAGTGCCTTGAAAAAGTATTCATACCCCTCGAAATTTCCTCGAAGTTACAACCAAAAACATGAATGTATTTTACTGGAATTGTATGTGATAGACCAACAAGGAAAATGATAAATGGTTTCCAAATGTTTTTACAAATATGTGAAAAGTGTGGGGGGGGGGGGGGGCTTTCGTATTCAGCCCCCTTTACTCTGATACCCCTAACTAAAATCTAGTGGAATCAATTGCCCTCTGAAGTCACCTGTGACGGATCCTGTACTCAAGGTGTCCGCCGTAAATGCTTCCTAAGTCCTGGAACATGAGTCCAATGGATCTGGTTATAGGAACCCCCAAGAACTAGACAGCGCCAGTCTTGGAGTACATCAGGAATTAACTTTATTTGACATGTCACACACATATATACAGCCAGATGACTAAAAGCTAACCTAATTAGCATGAGCTAATTATCTAAATCAACACTGGACTCCTTCATTCAATTGCAGGGTTAATTAGCACACACAACAATAGGTGAAACACTCCTACAAGCCAGACTAGACTCATTTACACAACAGACAGGCTGGCTGGAGTTCATGACATTAGCATCTGACAGCTTGTGTCCCAACAGTCATTCAGTCTCTTGCTAATATGCCAAATACATATACAGAGCCTGTGTCTTGGGGGGCCAGCATGGACCTGAATCCAAGTAAAACCAGCTCAGCGGTCCCCAGGCATACAGCTCACAAAGATTACCGTTCCCCCAAATGCCAGGGCCCGTAATCACAAGGCAATAGGCTCGCATTCAGTCCCCTCCAACAGCCTCTGTCCCGGCTAGGTCTGTCACATCACCTAATTGATAAATAGAGTCCACCTGTGTGTCATTTAATCTCAGTATAAATACAGATGTTCTGTGAAGCCCTCAGAGGTTTGTTGGAGAACCTTAGTGAACAAACCGCATCATGAAGGCCAAGGAACACACCAGACAGGTCAGGGATAAAGTTGTGGAGAAGTATAAAGCAGGGTTAGGTTATAAAAAAATTATCTCAAGCTTTGAACATCTCACGGAGCTCTGTTCAATCCATCATCGGAAAATGGAAAGAGTATGGGACAACTGCAAAACTACCAAGACATGGCCGTCCACCTAAACTGACCGGGCCGGGCAAGGAGAGCATTCATCAGAGAAGAGCCAAGAGGTCCATGGTAACTCTGGAGGAGCTGCAGAGATCCACAGCTCAGGGGGGAGAGTCTGTCCACAGGACAACTATTAGTCGTGTTCTCCACAAATCTGCCCTTTATGGAAGAGAGACAAGAAGAAAGACATTGGAGAAAGAAAGTCATAAGAAGTCCTGTTTGTAGTTTGTGAGAAGCCATGTGGGGGAGGGGAGCAAACATGTGGAAGAAGGTGATCTGGTCACATGACACCAAAATTGAACTCTTTGGCCTAAAAACAAAAAAAACTCTATGTGTGGGGGTAACTAACACTGCCCATCCCCCTGAACACACCATCCCCACTGTGAAACATGGTGGTGGCAGCATCATGTGGTGGGGTTGCTCTTTTTCAGCAGGGACAGGGAAGCTGGTCAGAGTTGATTGGGAAGATGGATGGAGACTGGGGGGAGGTTCACCTTCCAGCAGGACAACGACCCGAAACATACAGCCAGAGCTACAATGGAATGGTTTAGATCAAAGCCTATTCATGTGTTAGAATGGCCCAGTCACAGTCCAGACCTAAATCACATTGAGAATCTGTAGCAAGACTTGAAAATTGCTGTTCACAGACGCTCTCCATCCAATCTGACAGAGCTTGAGATATTTTACAAAGAAGAAGAATGGGCAGAAATGTCCTCTCTAGATGTGCAAAGCTGGTAGAGACACCCCCAAAAAGACTTGTAGAGAAAGGGGGTTCTACAAAGTATTGACTCCGGGGGGCGCCATACAAATGCCCCCCCCCCCCCCCCCACACTTTTCACATATTTATTTATATCATTTTCCTTCCACTTCACAATTATGTGTCACTTTGTGTCGGTCCATCACATAAAATCCCAATAAAATACTTTTACGTTTTTGGTTGTAACATGAGAAAATGTGGGGAATTCAAGGGGTATGAATACTTTTTTAAGGCACTGTATGGACACATAGACTAACATGGGGGCTTGTAGAGACAGAACCCCCTCCCCCCCCCAAAAAAAACAGATGCCCCTACAGCAGCGTCCAAACCGTCCAGTGTGCATGAGGCCTTACAAATAAGAGTTTTGTTATGGATTAATATAGTATATACTCGAGTATAAGTCGACCTGAAAACAAGCCGAGGCACCTAATTTTACCACAAAAAAAATTAAAAAAACGTATTGACTCGAGTATAAGCCTAGGGTGAGAAATGCGCAGCTACTGTAAGTGGAAAAGAGGGTCAACAATGCCCATTTGCAGCCTCACTGTGCCTATCTGCAGCCATAGGTCCCCCGAACTTCAAACTTGGTAGTTAAGGGTTCCTAGATGCCCCCTATCTACAGCCAAAATGTGGGGTCTCTGGACCCAAAGGGTCCTGAAATAACATTGGGGCCCCGTATCTTGGGGCCACTTGGTGCTAGGAACCCCAAATTTGGTGTGCAGACCGAGTGGAACCAGCACTACAACATATCCAAGATGGGGTTCCTAGCTCCAAGTGACCAAGAGATACGGGGGCCCCAAAGTCAGTTCGGAAAATGTCAAGCACGTTTCTGCAGCAGAGAATGACATTTTCCGAACCGACTTTGGGGCCCCCGTATCTCGGGGCCACTAGGTGCTAGGAACCCCATCTCATTGGATATGTTGTAGTGCTGGTTCCACTGGGTTTGTACACCAAATTTGGGGTTCCTAGCACCAAGTGGCCCCAAGATACGGGGCCCCAATGTCATTTCAGGAACCTTTGGGTCCAGAGACCCCAAATTTTGGCTGTAGATGGGGAGCATCTAGGAACCCTTAACTACCAAGTTTGAAGTTCGGGGGACCTATGGCTGCAGATGGGCACAGTGAGGCTGCAAATGGGCACAGTGAGGCTGCAAATGGGCACAGTGAGGCTGCAAATGGGCATTGTTGACCCTCTTTTCCACTTACAGTATCTGCGCATTTCTCACCCTAGGCTTATACTCGAGTCAATACGTTTTTTCAGTTTTTTGTGGTAAAATTAGGTGCCTCCGCTTATATTCGGGTCGGCTTATACTCGAGTATATACTATATTGATCCATAACAAAACTCTTAATCGTAAGGCCTCATGCACACTGGACGGTTTGGACGCTGCTGTAGGGGCATCTGTTTTTTTTTTGGGGGGGGGTTCTGTCTCTACATGCCCCCATGTTAGTCTATGTGTCCATACAGTGCCTTAAAAAAGTATTCATACCACTGTGATTCCACATATATGCTGGTTCCACTGGGTTTGCACAACAAATTTGGGGCCCCAAAGTCGGTCAACTGTGTCCATCTGCAGCAATGTCATTTCAGGACCCTTTGGGTTGACCCCAAATTTTGGTTGCAGATAGGGGGCATCTAGGAACCCTTAACTAGCACCAAGTGGCCCCGAGATACGGGGCCCCAGAGTTGGGTCGGAAAATGTCATTTTCTGCTGCAGAAAAGTGCTTGACTCGAGTATAAGCCAAGAGGGGCAATTCCAGCACAAAAAAATGTGCTGAAAAACTCGGCTTATACTCGAGTATATACGGTAATCAAATAATTATATAACAATTTATTTTCAGATTTTAGTGGACAGAGACGCCTCCTGGTGTTGGTTGAAGTGTACCACAATGCTGACGCTTGCGGAGGGTGAATGAGGTCCTGCATTCACCATGGAAGTGAATGGTGGGTGCGTCCAGCATGGAGAAATTCCTTTTTGCAGACACAAGATGAGAATCGTGAAGCGCGGTGCGTCATTACTAATCAGCTGTACGCTGGCAGTCTTGTGACTACACGGCGTGTCTGTTACTAACAGATCTGGTTTGTGATGAATCTACTGATGTTGACAAATAGTTGTGTCTGACTCATCGTCTACAGATGGATAAAGGCAAAAAAAAAAAACGAGGTCCTGCGCTAATTCCCATCTGTGTTGAGTAATGTAAGAAAAAAAATGATGTTTGTTGCTACATTTCCAATGTCCTTGGAAGCTGGAAATCACTGTAGTAGACACGGCTACTCTGGTGGTCTCCACTTGCTTCTGGGTCTCGTGCCAAGTAGCTGGCCTGCTGCATTCTGAAGACACCAGGTTGGCTGGTGGGCATGGACACCACTGAGAGCTTCGGTGTCAAACTCAATTTCATGGTGGGCCGCAACAGCATTATGCTAGGCAGGGCTGGTGCAAGGATTTTTGACACCCTAGGCAAAACCTCATTTTGCCGCCCCCCCTGGCTCCACCCCTGACCCCACCCCCTTTGCCATGCCCTTGTATACTCCACCTTTTTAATGAAGTGCCATCAAATGCAGCCTACCAGCTTCCATCAATTCAGCCTCACCAGCGCCAATTATTGCAGCCTCACCAGCACCCATTAATGCAGCCTCACCAGCACCCATTAATGCAGCCTCCCCAATGCCCATTAATGCAGCCTCACCAGTGCCCATTAATGCAGCCTCACCAGTGCCCATTAATGCAGCCTCACAAGCGCCCATTAATGCAGCCTCACCAGTGCCCATTAATGCAGCCTCCCCAATGCCCATTAATGCAGCCTCACCAGTGCCCATTAATGCAGCCTCACCAGTGCCCATTAATGCAGCCTCACCAGTGCCCATTAATGCAGCCTCCCCAATGCCCATTAATGCAGCCTCACCAGTGCCCATTAATGCAACCTCACCCGCACCCATCAATGCAGCCTCACCAGCGCCCATCAATGCAGCCTCACCAGCGCCCATCAATGCAGCCTCACCAGCGCCCATCAATGCAGCCTCACCAGCGCCCATCAATGCAGCCTCAATCTTTTTACATAGGCCACTTTTACATTTATCTCAATTGGATCCATTTCCCTGATCTTTTATCTGTTCTTAGTTTAGTTTAAATTGTTTGCGCGCCACTACTTTCCTTTTACAATGCAGCCTCACTAGCGCCCATCAAATGCAACCTACCAGCGCCAATTAATACAGCCTCACCAGCACCCATCAATGCAGCCTACCAGTGCCCATCAATGAATGTTTGCTTGCTTCAATTCATTCGGGAGACGGGAGACAGACACAGTCCTCCACCGCCGCTGCGCCTCTGGCACAATCTGCGAATGGAACGGCAGCTGCCTGCTGATGCTGAGACTTAGTTGCTTGCTGCAGAGAGAAGAGAGTAGGAACACCAGTGGCCAGGTGCCCCCCAGGCACCAGGGCGCCCTAGGCGGCTGCCTAGTTTGCCTAGTGGTAGCACCGGCCCTGATGCTAGGCATTGACACCATTCTAAACTTTGGTGTCAAACTCAACGTCATCACAGCATCATGGTTGAGTCTAGAATACTATTTAAATTATAATCCAGGACTTCCACCCCCTCCCCAGCTCTGACCTCTGCCCCCTCCCAACAGGCTTCCTCGCATCTAACCTTTCTGGCCTGGCACTAGTACCTCCCAGCAGTGTAGGTGGCTCCACCTCTCTCCCTTGCAAGGAGGACACAGATGGGGATCACAGTGCAGCTTACCAAGCGATGCCCCATCCCACAATGCACCTGCACCTCCCTTGTCGCCACTATTAGTGAAGGGCAAGCAGAGATCTGAGAGAACTACCAAAAGGAAAGTTGACCTTGTAGACCCGGGTTTCTCAACCTTTTAATCACGAAGGAACCCTCCAAATAACTTTCCAGTCTCAGGGAACCCCCCCACTAAAAAATTACTATATCTACAACTCCTGATACATTGTTGCGATTGGTCATTGGGAAGAATGCTCCTTACACTTGTGGTCATTGGGAAGAATTACCCCCTTACAGATAGCTTAAAAGATCAATGGTGTCAGTGAAAACTCATCTTTTATATTTTCCCAAAAAATGGATTATATATTGTGTTTTTTGTTTGCATTGAAATTCATTAAAAGTGTATTTCTTCCTCAAAAAACTGCGTTTGAAAAATCGCTGCGCAAATACCGTGTGACATAAAAAAATTGCTACAACTACCATTGTATTCTTAAGAGTCTCTGCTAAAAAAAAAAAAAAAAAAAATATATATATAGATATATCTATATAATATATATATATATATATATATATATATATATATATATATATATATATATATATATATATATATATATATATATATATATATATAATGTTTGAGGTTTTGACTACTTTTCCGGCAAAAAAATGATTTTTACATGTAGAAGAAAAATCTGCAGAATTGGTCTGGGTGGGAACTGGTTAATCATTTCATTAGCATGTTGATGAGCGGAGAAATTAGGAACCAAGGAAATTGCATATACCGTATATACTCGAGTATAAGCCGAGTTTTTCAGCACATTTTTTTGTGCCGAAAATGCCCCCCTCGGCTTATACTCCAGTCAAGCACTTTTCTGCAGTAGAAAATGACATTTTCCGAACCGAATTCGGGGCCCCCGTATCTCGGGGCCACTTGGTGCTATGAACCCAGTGGAACCTGCACCACAACATATCCAAAGCTGGGGTTCCTAGCCCTAAGTAGCCCTGAGATACGGGGCCCCAAAGCTGCTGCAGAAAAGCGATTGACATTTTCCGAACCGACTTTGGGGCCCCGTATCTTGGATATGTTGTAGTGCTGGGTTTGCACACCAAATTTTGGGTTCCTAGCACCAAGTGGCCCCAAAGTCAGTCAATTGTGTCCATATGCAGCAATGTCATTTCGAGACCTTTTGGGTCCAGAGACCCCAAATTGTGGCTGCAGCTAGGGGGCATCTAGGAACCCTTAATTACAGAGTTTGAAGTTCGGGGGACCTATGGCTACAAATGGGCACAGCGAGGCCTAGCAAATGGGCACAGCGAGGCCTAGCAAATGGGCACAGCGAGGCCTAGCCAATGGGCACAGTGAGGCCTAGCCAATGGGCACAGTGAGGCCTAGCAAATGGGCACAGTGAGGCCTAGCAAATGGGCACAGTGAGGCCTAGCAAATGGGCACAGTGAGGCCTAGCAAATGGGCACAGTGAGGCCTAGCAAATGGGCACAGTGAGGCCTGCAAATGGGCACAGTGAGGCCTGCAAATGGGTACAGTGATGCTGCAAATGGGCATTGTTGACCCTCTTTTCCACTTACAGTAGCTGCACATTTCTCACCCTAGGCTTATACTCAATGAGTTTTCCCATTTTTTTGTGGTAAAATTAGGTCCCTCGGCTTATACTCGAGTATATACGGTAAGCAGATTAAACTTCAGTATATATAGTGCTTTTATTTTATTTTTTTAACTGGATGGACTTTTTTCAACCAGAGTATGTAAATAAACCAAAAATAAATATTATTTTGCATTTGAAGAACACCTAAAAGACTGTGAGACGCATATAAGGAAGGAATGACATCATCCTCGGGTCCCTAGTTATTAAAAACATGCAACAGGATAAAGCAGCAGCTGTGCTCGATGGGAACAGCGTGGTGAAATCTGTGCACGTGAAGAAGTGATTGTTTTATCGCCTCACGTGCACGTGCACAACCAGAAGAATAAGGGAAGCTCTGCCAGAAGTCTTCCATGTGCTCCTTTCAATCTGATCCCATCTTGAGGAAGCGATAACAAGGCAGAAATGATTTAAACAAAGCCTGTGTTTTTCTAAGCTTGGCCCCCGGCTGCGGGCCGTGCCATGGGCATGGGATAACCTCCTCCTATTTTTATACCCTTTCTGTGAGAACTGGCTCCGTGGGCAATTTCTCAAGCTTGAAGGGTAGTGGGAACTGTAGGAAACCCTTTAGGAGGACACACCCTTTGTAAACGCAGCCCCTGAATGACAGGAAGATCGGCCGAGTAATAAACAGATCATGAGAAATAAAATCCCTGACTTGGTGCTTCACTTCCCAGAACAAAAAATCATTTCTCTTAAGTGTCCATTCACATGTGTGCAGTGGCCGGCTGGGAACTGCAATGACACATAGAAAACCGAACGTTTTCTGTGCGTCATGTTCACACCAGAACGCTGTGTTTCCATGCGCTCTAGAGATGCGCGATAATATGCAACGCGTTTGCATAATATTCTACCTCTCTGGATGGCCCTGCATGTCACCGTACAGCAAGCGCAGCAGACCGCACTGTTCTGCAGTGATATGAATGCATCCCACTACCCCCTACCACATGGAACTGCAGACCTAAACAGCTGCTGCCTGCACACTGAACCACTGTCTACCTGCAGTATCTCCCCAACGTTCTATTGACAAATGTGTACCTGCAATATCTCTCCAAGGCTCTAATGACCAACATTTGTCTGCAGTATTTCCCCAAGGCTCTACTGACCAATGTGTACCTGCAGTATATCCCCAAGACTCTACTGACCAATGTGTACCTGCAGTATCTCCCCAAGACTCTAGTGCCCAATGTGTAGCTGCAGTATCTCCCCAAGGCTCTAGTGGCCAATATATACCTGCAGTATCTCCCCAAGGCTATAGTGGCCAATGTGTACCTGTAGAAAGGCTCTAGTGACCAATGAGTACCTGCAGTATCTTCTGAAGGCTCTAGTGACCAACGTGTAATTGCAGTATCTCCCCAAGGCTCTAGTGGCCAATGTGCACCTTCAATACCTCCCCAAGGCTCTAGTGACCAATGTGTACCTGCAGTATCTCTCCAAGGCTCTAGTGGCCAATGTGTACCTGCAGTATCTCCTCAAGGCTCTAGTGGCCAATGTGTACCTTCAATATCTCCCCAAGGCTCTAGTGGCCAATATATACCTGTAGTATCTCCTCAAGGCTCTAGTGGCCAAAGAGCACCTGCAGTATCTCCCCAAGGCTCTAGCGGCCAATGTGTACCTGCAGTATCTCCCCAAGGCTCTAGCGGCCAATGTGTACCTGCAGTATCTCCCCAAGGCTCTAGCGGCCAATGTGTACCTGCAGTATCTCCTCAAGGCTCTAGTGGCCAATGTGTACCTGCAGTATCTCCCCAAGGCTCTAGTGGCTAATGTGCACCTTCAATATCTCCCCAAGGCTCTAGTGACCAATGAGCACCTGCAGTATCTCCCCAAGGCTCTAGTGACCAATGTGCACCTGCAGTATCTCCCCAAGGCTCTAGTGGCCAATGTGCACCTTCAATACCTCCCCAAGGCTCTAGTGACCAATGAGCACCTGCAGTATCTCCCCAAGGCTATAGTGGACAATGTGTACCTGCAGTATCTCCCCAAGGCTATAGTGGCCAATGTGTACCTGTAGAAAGGCTCTAGTGACCAATGAGTACCTGCAGTATCTTCTGAAGGCTCTAGTGACCAACGTGTAATTGCAGTATTTCCCCAAGGCTCTAGTGGCCAATGTGCACCTTCAATACCTCCCCAAGGCTCTAGTGACCAATGAGCACCTGCAGTATGTCCCCAAGGCTATAGTGGACAATGTGTACCTGCAGTATCTCCCCAAGGCTATAGTGGCCAATGTGTACCTGTAGAAAGGCTCTAGTGACCAATGAGTACCTACAGTATCTTCTGAAGGCTCTAGTGATCAATGTGTACCTGCAGTATCTCCCCAAGCTCTAGTGACTAACATTTGCCTGTAGTATCTCCCCAAAGGCTCTAGTAACCAATGTGTACCTGCAGTATCACAAGGCTCTAGTGACTAATGTGCACCCGCATTACCTCCCCAAGGCTCTAGTGGCCAACATGTAGCTCCAGTATCTCCCCAAGGCTCTAGTGGCCAAAGTGTACCTGCAGAATCTCCCCAGGGCTCTAGTAATCAAGGTGTACCTGCAGTAAGGCTCTAGTGGCCAATATGCACCTTCAATATCTCCCCAAGGCTCTAGTGGCCAATATATACCTGTAGTATCTCCTCAAGGCTCTAGTGACCAAAGAGCACCTGCAGTATCTCCCCAAGGCTCTAGCGGCCAATGTGTACCTGCAGTATCTCTCCAAGGCTCTAGTGGCCAATGTGTACCTTCAATATCTCCCCAAGGCTCTAGTGGCCAATATATACCTGTAGTATCTCCTCAAGGCTCTAGTGGCCAAAGAGCACCTGCAGTATCTCCCCAAGGCTCTAGCGGCCAATGTGTACCTGCAGTATCTCCCCAAGGCTCTAGTGGCCAATGTGTACCTGCAGTATCTCCTCAAGGCTCTAGCGGCCAATGTGTACCTGCAGTATCTCCCCAAGGCTCTAGCGGCCAATGTGTACCTGCAGTATCTCCTCAAGGCTCTAGTGGCCAATGTGTACCTGCAGTATCTCCCCAAGGCTCTAGTGGCTAATGTGCACCTTCAATTTCTCCCCAAGGCTCTAGTGACCAATGAGCACCTGCAGTATCTCCCCAAAGCTCTAGTGACCAATGAGCACCTGCAGTATCTCCCCAAGGCTCTAGTGGCCAATGTGCACCTTCAATACCTCCCCAAGGCTCTAGTGACCAATGAGCACCTGCAGTATCTCCCCAAGGCTATAGTGGACAATGTGTACCTGCAGTATCTCCCCAATGCTATAGTGGCCAATGTGTACCTGTAGAAAGGCTCTAGTGACCAATGAGTACCTGCAGTATCTTCTGAAGGCTCTAGTGACCAACGTGTAATTGCAGTATCTCCCCAAGGCTCTAGTGGCCAATGTGCACCTTCAATACCTCCCCAAGGCTCTAGTGACCAATGAGCACCTGCAGTATCTCCCCAAGCTCTAGTGACTAACATTTGCCTGTAGTATCTCCCCAAAGGCTCTAGAAACCAATGTGTACCTGCAGTATCACCAAGGCTCTAGTGACTAATGTGCACCTGCATTACCTCCCCAAGGCTCTAGTGGCCAACATGTAGCTCCAGTATCTCCCCAAGGCTCTAGTGGCCAAAGTGTACCTGCAGAATCTCCCCAGGGCTCTAGTAATCAAGGTGTACCTGCAGTAAGGCTCTAGAGACCAATGTGTTCCTGCAGCATCTCTCCGAGGGTCTAGTGACATGTGTACCTGCAGTATCTGTTCAAGGCTCTATTGGCCAATGTATACAATACTATGCAAAAGTTTTAGGCAGGTGTGAAAAAATACTGTAAATGAAAAATGCGTGCAGAAATAGAAAAGTTTATCGTTTTTTTTTTTTTAATGAAATAAAAAAATGGAATGTAAATTAACAGAAGAGAAATCAAAATCAAATCCATATTTGGTGTGACCACCCTTTACCTTCAGAACAGCATAAATCCCAACCTCATCAGTTCAGAGCACCTGCTGCCATTTTACTCCATCCCAGTTCCGATGTTTTCCTGCATAGTTGAGTCGCTTAGCCTTGTTTCCATGTCCTATGCAGGAAAACATAGGAAATGGGTTGCAGAAAAATGGCAGCAGGTGTTCTGGAGTGATGAGTCACAATGTAAAATATTTGGCTGTAGTGGGAAGCAGTTTGTTCGCTGAAGGGCTAGAAAGCGGTACAATAATGAGTGTCTGCAAGAAACTGTGAAGCATGGTGGAGGTTCTTTGTAAGTTTGGGGGGTGCATTTCTGTAAATATAGTTGGAGATTTGCTCAGGATCAATGGTGTCCTCAATGAGAAAGCAGCTAAAGGTTAGCAATGGCAGTGCCTTCCATGATGGGTTTCCTTTGTGAGGCTCTAGGTCCACAGGACTGACACGGTGGTATGGGTAAGAGGTGTAGGGGGTGTAACTAGTGATCCCAACTTTCGGCACCCAAGCTCCATGTGGCTTTCTGGGGAAGGAATGTCCTTGATGCATTGGAATTATCCTTTGAAGATCTTCAGGACCCAGTAGGTCCCCAAAGCTTGTTCAGAACAATTCCCTGTAGTAGTGGATACTTCTATGCTACTGTGTGTGCGTGGGGGGGGGGGGGTTGAAGAGCGCACTGCTATTGGGGGGGGGGGGGGGCAGAGGACACTACTGTGGGTGGGGGAGTGGGAATGGCAAAGGACGCTGCTATGGGGGGGGGGCAGAGAGCACGGGGAAGTGGCAGAGGACACTACTGTGGGTGGGTGGGGTGTACGGGAATGGCACTGGACACTGCTATGGAAGGCAGAGGACACTACTGTGTGGGTGTGGAGGGGGGTGCAGAGCACACTGCTACGGAAGGGTGGGGGGTGCAGAGGACGCTGCTATTAGGGGGGGGGGGGGGGGGTCAGAGAACACTACTGTGTGGGTGTGGTGGGGGTGCAGAGCGCACTGCTACGGAGGGGTGGGAGGGGGGGTGCAGAGGACACTGCTATTGGGGGGGGTCAGAGGACACAACTGTGGTTGGGGGAATGGGAATGGCAGAGGACACTTCTATGGGGGTCAGAGGGCACGGGGGTGGCAGAGGACACTACTGTGGGTGGGTGGGGGGTAACGGGAATGGCATGGGGGGGGTGGCAGTGGACACTGCTATGGGGGGCAGAGGACACTACTGTGTGTGTGTGGGCGGGGGGGGGGGGATTTCAGAGCGCACTGCTATTTGGGGGGGGGTTGCATAGGACACTGCTATTGGGGGGGGCAGAGCAAACTGCTATTGGGGGGAGTGGAAATGGCAGAGGACACTGCTATGGGGGGGGGGGGCAGAGAGCACGGGGAAGTGGCAGAGGACACTACTGTGGGTGGGTGGGGGGTACGGGAATGGCACTGGACACTACTGTGTGGGTGTGGAGGGGGGTGCAGAGCACACTGCTACGTTAGGGTGGGGGGTGCAGAGGACGCTGCTATTAGGGGGGGTCAGAGAACACTACTGTGTGGGTGTGGTGGGGGTGCAGAGTGCACTGCTATGGAGGGGTGGGGAGGGGTGCAGAGGACACTGCTATTGGGGGGGGTCAGAGGACACTACTGTGTGGGTGTGGTGGGGGTGCAGAGTGCACTGCTATGGAGGGGTGGGGAGGGGTGCAGAGGACACTACTGTGGTTGGGGGAATGGGAATGGCAGAGGACACTTCTATGGGGGTCAGAGGGCACGGGGGGGGTGGGTGGCAGAGGACACTACTGTGGGTGGGTGGGGGGTAACGGGAATGGCATGGGGGGGTGGCAGTGGACACTGCTATGGGGGGCAGAGGACACTACTGTGTGTGTGTGGTGGGGGGGGGGGGGGGGGTGCAGAGCGCACTGCTATTGGGGGGGGGGGGGGGTGCAGAGGACACTGCTATTGGGGGGGGCAGAGCAAACTGCTATTGGGGGGGAGTGGAAATGGCAGAGGACACTGCTATGGGGGCAGAGGACACTACTGTGTGTGTGTGTGTGTGTTGGGGTGTGGGGGGGGGGGTTCAGAGCGCACTGCTATTGGGGGGGGGGCAGAGGACACTGCTATTGGGGGGAGGATGGGAATGGCATTGGACACTGCTATGGGGGGCAGGGGGCACGGGGGGGGGGGGGGGGGAGGACACTACTGTGTGTGCATGTATGGGTGGGGGCAGAGGACAATCTGTCTTGATTTGAAGTGGGGATACTACTGTGACACACTATTTGTTTTTTTTAATTGGAGTCTTTATTTCGTACTTTTTTATTTTTTTTAAAGGGTGACGAGGAAGACGCACAACCCCCAGACCCCCCAGTTTTTTACTCTCTGTGCGTTCAACTTTAAAATATAAAATAAAAATAAAATAAAAAAATAGGGTCTGTTTAACTTAAAAAAATAAATAAAAAAAAAAATCTTCAAAAAAAAAAAATATATTATATATATATATATATATATATTTATATATATATATATATTTATATATATATATATATATATATATATTATATATATATATATATATATATATACACACATGAAAGTAAAAAAATAACGAATCCTTAAAGAAAGCCTGTGATTTATCGCACTTCTAACGTATTTTCCCCACTCGGAATGTACACAATATTTAACGAGCTCTTCTCTGCTAGTCTTAATTACATCAAACCAAGTGATTTGGGGTTTTGAATCCACAAAAACACTGTCTGGAAACAACAAGCCGCTGTCCTGAGAAAAAACGGAATTAGATCAAAGCTCTATAATAGACCATATATAATGCAGATTAGCCTAAAAGAAAAGAAAATAGGCCATTATTTAAATTACGGAAAGCCCTGTGTCATGGTCATGAATGTCTTAAAGCTATTTATGCCGTTTAATCATTAAATACCCTTGTAATTGAACTGCCTACCAAGAAATTAAAAGTAAGCCCTTGACATCGGTAGAGATTTGTTTCAAAACTTAACCACCTCTGTGCCGTCTTGTTGTATTAAACAGCGGGGAGTTGGATGTGTATTTCTAGACTGCCATCTCTAAAAAAGGGGATAAAAAGGCATTTAAGAGAACACAACCGTAAATGGCTGTGATCTGAGCTATCATTGAACAGCTCAGATCACGGTCACAATGTACAGAGACAATCAGAGTGGCTCTGTACCTTGTGATCGCTGTGAACTAATCACTAGTAGTGTTTACAAACTTGCAGGATATCCGCAATTAAATAAGCTCCCCCTTCTTACTGTGAACAGGCTGAAGGTTTGTAAATACAGAAAAGAGGATCAGTAGATCAAAGAATAACTACCTCCTGCCCACCGTATAGTAAAACGACGGGGGTCCCCTGTCGTTCTGGGGCACCGTCATATGATGTCGCAGTGTCACCGATGTCGCGTGCCCACGGGGGTCCTAGGATTACGGCACGAACCAGATGTGGGTAAAGAGCCAATGACGTGGCTCTTTACCCAGACAGAGTGTGAGCAGAGGAGAGCCGATCAGCAGCATATCCTCCCACCAAAGACTGTACAGTTAATCAGGGCACTGACAATCAGTGCCCGTCAGTGATGCCAGTCAGTGCTGTCCCTCAGCGCAGCCCCATCAGTGCCCATCCGTGCAGCCCCATCAGTGCCCATCCGTGCAGCCCCATCAGTACCCATCCGTGCAGCGCCATCAGTGCCCATCCGTGCAGCCCCATCAGTGCCCATCCGTGCAGCCCCATCAGTGCCTCATCAGTGCAGCCCCATCAGTGCAGCCCATCAGTGCTGCCCCATCAGTGCCTCATCAGTGCAGCCCCATCAGTGCCTCATCAGTGCAGCCCCATCAGTGCAGCCCCATCAGTGCGGCCCCATCAGTGCTGCCCATCAGTGAAGCCCCATCAGTGCTGCCTCATCAGTGCAGCCCTATCAGTGCCCATCCGTGCAGCCCCATCAGTGCCTCATCAGTGCAGCCCCATCAGTGCAGCCCCATCAGTGCAGCCCCATCAGTGCTGCCCCATCAGTGCCCATCAGTGAAGCCCCATCAGTGCCCATCAGTGAAGCCCCATCAGTGCCCATCAGTGAAGCCCCATCAGTGCCCATCAGTGAAGCCCCATCAGTGCCCATCAGTGAAGCCCCATCAGTGCCCATCAGTGCATCCTATCAGTGCTGCCTCATCAGTGCCCATCAGTGCCTCATCAGTGCACATCAAGGAAGGCGAAAAAGTACTTATTTACTTATTTACAAAATTTACTGAGAGAAACTAAGAAAAACTTTTTCTTTTTTCAAACTTTTTGGTCTTTATTCTTTTTTTTTTTTAGCAAAAAAATAAAAAAAACCAGCAGTGATTAAATCCCACCAAAAGAAAGCTCTATTTGTGGGAAGAAAATTATAAAAATGTCATATGGGTACAGTGTAGCATGACCGGGCAATTGTCATTCAAAGTGTGACAGCTCTTCAAGCTGAAAATTGGGGTGAGATTTCCACTGACCATCAATTGTTTTGTTCGTGTTTTTAAGACGGGGTTAAGAATGCCACTGACCACCAGGTATTGTGTGATTTGTTTCTAAAGGTGGTGGAGTGGGGGGGGGGGGGGAGAAATTAAAGTGCCACTGAACCCCAATGCTTATAGGCTGATTTTTGATAACCTCTTACTGATCATTTAATGCGTATGTGCGGTGGACACACTACACATATGCATCCATAGGGGGGCGTAAGAGAAGCTCAGTGCGTATTGGAACCAGAAGGCCATTACATTCACAAGCTCATAATCCTGAGCAAAGGCTCACCACAGAACGGGAATGAGCCTGCATTCGCAAACTTCTTAACGTGTGCACAAGACAGACTGCGCACGTGCACTCGGGTACGTGCGTAATGGCACCTAACCACCTATTGAAGCTGGACTATGGCATGAACAGATTGCCGAGTGGTCTTCAGCTAGTTCCTGTCTAACCTGCCCCTTGACCTGCTATTTCTGCCTACCCTTGCAGGACCCGGCTTGCCCTTGAACAATCCCTGGATTCCTGTCTGCCTGCTGTGACCTTGGATTGTACTCTGACCCTGCTTTTGTGCCTCGCTGCCTGACTGTGTTACTGACCCTGACCTGTATCTTGACTCTGCGGACTATGGCATGAACAGATTGCCGAGTGGTCTTCAGCTAGTTCCTGTCTAACCTGCCCCTTGACCTATTTCTGCCTACCCTTGCAGGACCCGGCTTGCCCTTGAACAATCCCTGGATTCCTGTCTGCCTACTGTGACCTTGGCTTGTACTCTGACCCTGCTTTTGTGCCTCGCTGCCTGACTGTGTTACTGACCCCGACCTGTATCTTGACTCTGCCACCGCCCAATGTTCTTGAACCCATCGCTGCCCGTCTCTTGATGACCGCTTGGCTTTTGTTCTAGCTATGCTCCTGCCCACTGATCAAGCGTCACCGTGTTCCAGTTCCTGCCTGGTGATCCACAATCATCCGTTTCCTGCAAACCTGTTATACCGGCCCTCGTGCCACTCTGGGTCCTCAAACCTCCAGTCATCACTTCCAGGGGTGTCGGACAAGAGAAGCCCCCTATACAGCTCGATCTCCACCAGGTACGTGACAGGGGGGAAGGTTTCTGTGCTGGGAGCGTGCTCGCTGTCTGCTCCCTGCACAGTGACTGAGCTGTCACAGACAGCTCACCGTCTCTGATCAGGAGCCAGCAGAATGGTCTCCTGATCATGTGACCACTGTGACTACCAATCACAGTCATCACGTGATGGAGACGTTTATCCCCCAGATTTGGCTTGCTTTCATTTAATGTTCATGCTCTTTACCCTTAACCCCTTTCCTGAACCCTCCCGATGGGTCTTAATGCCATGAAGGGGGCAAGAAAAGGGTCAAGGGTAAAGAAATAAAAGTTAAATGTAAGCAGCCCCGGAGTAATGTAAGCCCAGTTTGAGCCCCCTAGGCTCACAGAAAATGGACTGAATGGCAGTACTGTTGTCCTCCCTGAAGAGGACAGGGGGTGCTGGACCAAGGAGGAAGTTAGGGACAGTAGCTATGGGGAGGGTATAGACTGGTAGGATTTTTATTTTTTTAATCTGGGGGTGGTGAAACCTAAAAACAAATAGAATTCCTGGAGCCCTACACGTTACATCATCAACTTCTTCAGTCAGTCTTTGCTTAGGGATAAGAGAGGACAGAACCTGTCTTTGCCTATACATGAGAGAGGACAGGTTCTGTCCATGTAACGGTGCTGACCAATTAGAATCCCTGCAGTCCGTACTGCCAGCACTAGAGGGAGATGGCACAAAGCGCTGGGGGTGAGCCGCTGGAGGCTGGAAAGCGAGAGGAGGCTGGGGGGGGGCGCTGAAGGCTGGGAAGCAAGAGGAGGCTGGGGAGAAAAGAACAGCTGGGGGGGGTAAAACGCTGGAGGCAGGGGAGACGAGACTCTGGAGGTTGGGGGGGAGAGACTAAGGAGGCGAGGGGTGGAGAGAGACTAAGGAGGCGAGGGGTGGAGAGAGACTAAGGAGGGGAGGGGTGGAGAGAGACTAAGGAGGCGAGGGGTGGAGAGAGACTAAGGAGGCGAGGGGGGGAGAGACTAAGGAGGCGAGGGGGGGAGAGACTAAGGAGGCGAGGGGGGGAGAGACTAAGGAGGCGAGGGGGGGGGGACTAAGGAGGCGAGACACTAAGGAGGCGAGGGGGGGGAAGACTAAGGAGGTGATGGGGACAACGACTCTGGAGGCTAGGGGGGATTCAAGGCTGGGGGGGGGGGAATCGAGGCTCGGGGGGAGGGATTGAGGCCGGGGGGGGGGGGGAGGGATTGAGGCCCGGGGGGGGGGGGGGGGATTGAGGCCCGGGGGGGGGGTGGGGGGGGGAGGGGGGGAGGGGGAAGAGACTCTGGAGGGGAGGGGAGGAGGGGAGGGGAAGAGACTCTGGAGGGGAGGGGAAGAGACTCTGGAGGGGGGGGGGAAGAGACTCTGGAGGGGGGGGAAGAGACTCTGGAGGGTATGGGGGGGAAGAGACTCTGGAGGGTGTGGGGGGGAAGAGACTCTGGAGGGTGTGGGGGGGAAGAGACTCTGGAGGGTGTGGGGGGGGGAAGAGACTCTGGAGGGTGGGGGGGGGACTCTGGAGGGTGGGGGGGAGAGCCGCTGCAGGGAGAGAGAGCCGGTGGAGGCTGAAGGGAGAAAGAGAGCCGATGGAGGCTGAAGGGAGAGAGAGCCGCTGGAGGCTAAAGGGGGAGAGAGCGGCTGAAGGGAGAGAGAGCCGATGGAGTCTGGGGGGCGACAAAGCCATGAGAGAGGCAGGAGGAGCCGCAGCCAGAGACGTCCACGATCAATAGGGAGCCAGAGCAGGTGGAACCCGCCATGCAGGGAGGTTTCCCGCACCGCTCCTGTGTGAACTCAGCTATGACAAGCCTGGGAACCGCACCGCACTACTGTGCAAATCGCATGCAATTCTTTGCAGTGCGATTTACGGTCGTTCATTTTGTATGGACAAAAATCTCACCGCAAAGTATCGGTTTCGGTTTTAGCAGCATTTTCACAAAAAATACTCGGTATCGGCACCAATATGCATCCCTAATTGTTTTAGTATTATTTTAGCGCAGGCCCCACACAGGAGCACATTTTTATTTATTTTATTTTTGTTTGTTGCACGTTGTATTTGGGTGAACGCGAGAATTTTTGTTGTCTATAGAAGTGTACAAAAATGGAGCCTAAAGTTTTGCAGGTCAACATTTTTTTTTTTTCTTTTCTTCCTCAACCGACGACCAGCTATTTCACACACAATCGTCCACTCAAATCCATCTCTGTCAAGGAAAAACGTGCATTCGGACACCCATAAACCACGAAAGCCCCCCCCCACCGGGTGAACGCCGACACAAATATATTTTAGAAGCCCCACCCCTTGTGTCTGGCACAAAATAAACATAAAAATGTCTGAGACGTTAATTTAGAACCTTGTAGAGAATAGTTACACTTCCAGGCTTTGTCTGCCGTACATTTCTATGTATCCGCCTCATTATCTCCATCGCCAACAATCAGCCCAACAGGACGATTGTTAGAAACGTCTATAGAATTGACTTTTCTAAAACTCAGGTTTGTTTTGTGAATGGTCAGTGTCCCCCGAGCCCCAGTCCCCGGATCCTCTATCTTTTTTTTTTCTTATCCATAGAGTTCTGTTATATTTTTGCTTCTAAATATAAAAAGTCTCCAGTGAAATCGGCTTCCTCTGAAATTTTCTTCCCTTTTAAGGTCGCCGTTGCCCCACAGGCAAAATGTCTTCAGTGTTCCTTGGCAAAAAATAAAAATAATAAATGTGTATAAAAAGCAGCGTGGTCAGCAGCTGTATTGCATTGTGGAATGTTAATTAAATTACATTAAATAAAAAAAAAAAAAAATAAAAAAAAAACACAGGATTCCGGGGCCCACAGACAAATGTCTTGAGTGTTCCTTGGCAAAAAATAATAATAAAAAAATGTGTAAAAAAAAAAAGCAGTGTGGTCAACAGCTGTATTGCATTTTAGAATGTAAATTAAATAAAAAATAAAAAAAACACACACAAAAAAATTACAAATAAATAAAAAAACTAAAAAAAACACAGGATTCCGGGGCCCACTGGCAAATGTCTTAAGTGTTCCGTGTCAAAAATAATAAAAAATGTGTATAAAAAGCAGTGCTGTCAACAGCTGTATTGCATTGTGGAATGTAAATTAAATAAAAAAATAAAAAAACAACACACAAAAAAAATTACAAAAAAATAAAAAAAAAGACAGGATTCCGGGGCCCACTGGCAAATGTCTTCAGTGTTCCGTGTCAAAAATAATAAAAAATGTGTATAAAAAGCAGTGTGGTCAACAGCTGTATTGCATTGTGGAATGATAATTAAATAAAAAATAAATAAAATAAAAACACACAAAAAATAAAAAAAATAAAAGGATTCCGGGGGGGGGGGGGGGGGAGGAAATGCTTGCTGCCCTATCACTGGCATACATGATGCATCACTGTGAAGATTAACAATTCAGTAAACATAATAAGCACATTAGGACTGCTGAATAATGTATTAGGAAAGTCAAGCCTTTCACTGAGCAAATTTAACTCGTGGCCTATATAAAAAAAAAAATACATATATAACGCAGTCTGTCCAAATTTTACCTTATTTTACCAATTAACCACTTGCTGACCGGGCTTTTTCTGCCACTTTTTGTTTACAAGTTTAAATCAGTATTTTTTGCTATAAAATTACTTCTAACCCCTAAACATTATATATATATATATTTTTTTTTTATATATTTCATATATATATATATATATATATATATATATATACATATACATATACACACACACACACACACACATATATATATATATACATACATACACACACACACATATACACACACAGTATCTGATAAAAGTAAGTACACCCCTCAGTCACATTTTTGTAAATCTTTTCTTCTATCTTTTTCATGTGACAACACTGAAGAAATGACACTTGTCTACAATGTAAAGTAGTGAGTGTACAGCTTGTATAACAGTGTAAATTTGCCGTCCCCTCAAAATAACTCAACACACAGCCATTAATGTCTAAACCGCTGGCAACAAAAGTCAGTACACCCCTAAGTGAAAATGTCCAAATTGGCCCAATTAGCCATTTTCCCTCCCCCGGTGTCATGTGACTCGTTAGTGTTACAAGGTCTCAGGTGTGTTAAATTTGTTGTTATCGCTCTCACTCTCTCATACTGGTCACTGGAAGTTCAACACGGCACCTCATGGCAAAGAACTCTCTGAGCATCTGAAAAAAAAGAATTGTTGCTCTACATAAAGATGGCCGAGGCTATAAGAAGATTGCCAAGACCCTGAAACTGAGCTGCAGCACAGAGGCCAAGACCATACAGCGGTATAACAGGACAGGTTCCCCTCAGAACAGGCCTCGCCATGGTCCACCAAAGAAGTTGAGGTCACGTGCTCAGCGTCATCTCCAGAGGTTGTCTTTGGGAAATAGACGTATGAGTGCTGCCAGCATTGCTGCAGAGGTTGTAGGGGTGGGGGGGTCAGCCTGTCAGTGCTCAGACCATACGCCGTACACTGCATCACATTGGTCTGCATGGCTGTCGTCCCAGAAGGAAGCCTCTTCTAAAGCTAATGCACAAGAAAGACCACAAACAGTTTGCTGAAGACAAGCAGACTAAGGACATGGATTACTGGAACCATGTCCTGTGGTCTGATGAGACCAAGATAAACGTATTTGGTGTCAGATGGTGTCAGGCGTGTGTGGGGGCAACCAGGTGAGGAGGACAAAGACAAGTGTGTCTTGTCTACAGTCAGGCATGGTGGGGGGAGTGTCATGGTGGTGGGAGTGTCATGGTCTGGGGCTGCATGAGTGCTGCCGGCACTGGGGGGCTACAGATCATTGAGGGAACCATGAATGCCAACATGTACTGTGACATACTGAAGCAGAGCATGATCCCCTCCCTTCAGAGACTGGACCGCAGGGCAGTATTCCAACATGATAACCACCCCAAACACACCTCCAAGACCACCGCTGCCTTGCTAAAGAAGCTGAGGGTAAAGGTGATGGACTGGCCAAGCATGTCTCCAGACCTAAACCCTATTGATCATCTCTGGGACATCCTAAAACGGAAGGTGGAGGAGCACAAGGTCTCCAACATCCACCAGCTTTGTGATGTCATCATGGAGGAGGGGAAGAGGACTCCAGTGACAACCTGTGAAGCTCTGGTGACCTCCATGCCCAAGAGGGTTAAGGCAGTGCTGGAAAATAATGGTGGCCA
This sequence comes from Lithobates sylvaticus, assembly GCA_028564925.1. Classification (NCBI taxonomy): domain Eukaryota; kingdom Metazoa; phylum Chordata; class Amphibia; order Anura; family Ranidae; genus Lithobates; species Lithobates sylvaticus. Next base: position 9,415,775 of record CM053033.1, on the reverse strand, counting down.
CACAAAATATTGACACTTTGGGCCCAATTTGGACATTTTCACTTAGGGGTGTACTGACTTTTGTTGCCAGCGGTTTAGACATTAATGGCTGTGTGTTGAGTTATTTTGAGGGGACGGCAAATTTACACTGTTATACAAGCTGTACACTCACTACTTTACATTGTAGACAAGTGTCATTTCTTCAGTGTTGTCACATGAAAAGATTTACAAAATTGTGACTGAGGGGGGAACTTACTTGTGTGAGATACTGTATATATATTAAAATTATAAATAATAAATTTATTTAATTAAAAATAATTTAATTTGTGCATAGCAAATATATTATAAATCATTTATTTGATATAATTATAAATATTTAGATATTTTATTTAATATTCATTCTTTAAAGCGAAGCTCCATCCAAAAGTGGAAGCTCCGCTTAATTTCTCAGCAAAATAAAGCGTGGAAACATGGATGGATGGTTCGGGAGGGGGGGGGGGGTGGATCTACATGAGAGCAAGGTAACCAATCGCTTTCCATTAGAACAGGTTTTCGCTCATTTAAAGTGACTGGCCTCGGTTGATGCATGGAGATTAGACAAATCCTATTACACAAGTTGTACCTGTTTATCTGCAGTCTTCCCTACCTTGGTTCAAAGTCGAAAGGGAGGGGAGAGGAGGAGAGGAAAGAAGAAGGGAGGAGAGAGGAGAAGGGAGGAGTGAGGAGAGAGGAGGAGAGGGGAGAGGAGGAGAGGAGAAGGGAGGAGAATGGAGGAGTGAGGGGGAGGAGAGCAGAAGGGAGGGGAGGGGAGAGGGGAGGGAGGAGTGAGGAGAGAGGGAGGGGAGGAGAGGGGAGGAGAGGGAGAGGAGAGAGGGGAGGGAGAGGAGAGGAGAGGGAAGGAGAGGAGAGGAAGGGGAGAGGAGAAGGGAGGAGTGAGGAGTGGGAAGGAGAGGGAGGAAGGAGAGGAGAAGGAGAGGAGAAGGAGAGGAGAAGGGAGGGGAGGAGAGAGGAGGAGAGGAGAAGGGAGGGGAGGAGCGAGGAGGAGAGAGGAGGAGAGGGGAGGAGAGGAGGAGAGGGGAGGAGAGGAGAGGGAGGGAGAGGGAGAGGGGAAGAGAGGGAGGGGAGGGGAAGAGAGGGAAGGGGAGGGGAATAGAGGGGAGAGAGAGGGAAGAAGGGAGGGGAAGAGAGGGAAGGAGAGGGGAGGGAGAGGGGAGGGGAGGGGAAGAGAGGGAAGGGGGGGAGGGAGAAAGAGGAGGGAAGGGGAGGGGAATAGAGGGGAAGAGAGGGAAGGGGAGGGGAAGAGAGGGAAGGGGAGGGGAATAGAGGGAAGGGGAGGGGAAGAGAGGGAAGGGGAGGGGAAGAGAGGGAAGGGGAGGGGAAGAGAGGGAAGGGGAATAGAGGGAAAGGGAGGAGAGGGAAAGGGAAGAGAGGGAAGGGGAGGAGAGGTGAAGAGATGGAAGGGGAGGGGAGGGAAAGGGAAGGAGATGAGAGGGAAGGAGAGGAGAGGGATGGAGAGTGAAGGAGAGGAGAGGGAAGGAAAGGGAAGGGAAGGAGAGGGAAGGGGAGGAGAGGTGAAGAAATGGAATGGAAGGGGAGGGGAGGGAAAGGGAAGGAGAGGAGATGAGAGGGAAGGAGAGGGAAGGAGAGGGAAGGAGAGGGGAGGAGAAGGGAGAGAGTGGGGGAGGAGAGGGAAGGGAAGGAGAGGGGAGGGAAGGGACACACCCCTTTCCACACAACACACAGGAATAGAGCTGAAGCGGTCAGTCATAGGCTGTGTGCTGGAGTTGTTCTATAGGTGTCAAGAAAATTTTTTCAGAAGTGTCTGATGTTGATAGCAGAGGAAGGAGGCAGCAGACAGAAGTGACACTTGGTGCTCTGGACTGAGACAAGTACACACTATAGAGGGATGTGCTTTGTTCATATTCCATGTCTGAGGTTTACAACCACTTTAAGCTTACTGTACACATTTGATATATTGAAGAACATGCAAAAACAGAGTCAGAGAAAAGTTCTATTTTTTTTTTTCTTTTTTTGCTTGACAAAGTGTACATAATTGAATCTAAACAGTACAATCATTTCAGACACGACATCACAACTTTAACAGTTTTTCAACCAGAATTTCAGACAGTTTACAGTGTTTATTAGAAGTTTTGATTGGTAGGATCAGGTAGCCGGTGACGGCCCCTGCGGGTCATGGGCGGCTCTGTGTATCTGGAATTTTGGAAGAGTCACTAGCTGCCTTGGCCAACTCCTAGGCTTGGATCCATAAGGCTTAGTGGATGTTAGTCTACGTGTGGTCCCACTTATTAGCCAACGAGTGCAGAATGCCCATGTGTCACCATGGACGGCAATCTCTATAGGTAAAACGGCCATCTATACTGTACAATCATAGAGACAGTTTTTGGAAAGATGAGTCAGTTCACCCGTGTCATTATTCCATTAAAAGTAAGGCTGGCCATACATAGTTACATAGTTAGTCCGGTTGAAAAAAAGACGCAAGTCCATCCCGTTCAACCAAGTCCAAAGCTGGCCATAAACTCTTAGATTTCTCTCATTCCGCACCATGGGTGAGGGAGAGAGATCTATCGATTCCTCAATCCACACTAAGCTAGTATGGCTATTCCCGGCATACTGGGAGGACTTCTTCAGGGGGTTCTTACATTTCTATAAATACATCAAGAGGACAGATTTCAATATTCTAATTGTCATATAAATTTGATATCCAATACACCATAAATCAAACACGAAACAATGTATACGTAATAAATGAGACTGTATTAGATATCAAATTATATGACAATTAGAATATTGAAATCTGTCCTCTTGATGTATTTATAGAAATGTAAGAACCTCCTGAAGAAGACCATAACCTTTGAGGTAACAATGTATCACCCTTGATGTATAACCTTTCCTAGCCTAATTTGTCTCGCCTTGTATATACCAGAGCTCATATTTTATTTAATACATTTTTTATATATGTTTTGTGTCTAACCATATTTTTTTACAAAATATTTGACTCCTATTTGCTGCTAAAAAGCCCCGTGTGGAACCTTCCACTTTTTTTTTTCAATCACAGCAGCCCTTTACCATGTGATCAGCTGTATCCAATCCTTTAAACCTCTGTAAACAAATGCCACTTATCAGCATTTCCATTCCTGAGCACTGTTAGTGAGGAAAGGAAAGCCGATAACCGGCCATACCGTGACAGGGGACTCCTGTACCGATTATCAGTGCAGCCTCATCAGTGCCCAGGGCCACCTATCAATGATGCCTCATCAGTGCAGCCTCATCAGTGCCCAAGGCCACCTATTAGTGCAGCCTCATCAGTGATGTCTCATCAAAGCCCATCAGTGCAGCCTCATCGGTGCCCAGGGCCACCTATCAGTGCAGCCTAATCAGTGCAGCCTATCAGTGCCCATCAGTGCAGCCTATCAGTGCCACCTATCAGTGCCCATCAGTGCCATCTATCATTGCCCATCAGTGAAGAATAAAAATTACTTACTTGCTAAATTTTATAAGAGAAACAAATAGTTTCTTTTATCAAAATGTTCGGTCTTATTTAATTTGCTTAGCAAAAAATAAAAACCCCAGTGGTTATTACATACCACAAATAGAAAGCTCCATCCGTCTAAAAAAAAAAATATAAAAATGTCATATGGGTACAGTGTTACATGACCGCGCAATTGTCATTCTGTGACAGCGCTGAAAGCTGAAAACTGGCCTGGGCAGGAAAGGGGGGTGAAAGTGTCGGGCAGGAAAGTGGTTTAAGCCTGATGCCATGTTTAATGTCCCCTTAAATAGTTTGGTTGGACCAAGCCCAGACTAACTATTTACTGCACTAACAGGTGCGTTATATTACCTGTATGTAGCCTCAGCTATACAGCACTGTGTTCCGGCAGTGGGACGAGGAGCTATATACAGTATACAGCAATGTGTTCCGGCAGTGGGACGGGGAGCTATATACAGTATACAGCAATGTGTTCCGGCAGTGGGACGAGGAGCTATATACAGTATACAGCAATGTGTTCCAGCAGTGGGACGAGGAGCTATATACAGTATACAGCAATGTGTTCCAGCAGTGGGACGAGGAGCTATATACAGTATACAGCAATGTGTTCCGGCAGTGGGACGAGGAGCTATATACAGTATACAGCAATGTGTTCCGGCAGTGGGACGAGGAGCTATATACAGTATACAGCACTGTGTTCCGGCAGTGGGACGAGGAGCTATATACAGTATACAGCAATGTGTTTCGGCAGTGGGACGAGGAGCTATATACAGTATACAGCACTGTGTTCCGGCAGTGGGACGAGGGGCTATATACAGTATACAGCACTGTGTTCCCGCAGTGGGACGGGGAGTGCTCCTATCCTCTGCTGGTTGTCTGTCTATTTGGGCGGGGTGGGCCCCTTTTGTACGACCAGCTTTAGAAATGGATCACCTTCCACAGTGGAATGGAAGAACTCTGGAAATTATAAATATACAGGAAAACGTGACTGCATCCATTAACTCTTATGTCGAAGGCCTTATATCAGGCATGTTGAACGCAAAGACAAAAACTCTTCTAAGGAAAACTTTACAAAGGTGCTGTTTCAGGTCCGCTGAAGGGTACACAGTCACATATGGAAGAAATACAATCTCTAGGGATAACACATAGATTAAAAGACATTTTATAAATATTTTTAAAGCTGAATTCAGCTCCCTTGTTAAAAATAAAATAAAAAATGAAGGCACACTATGAGTTAAGTCCAGCGAGGTGCATGACAGCTCCTGGGCTTAACTTTACTATTTATATTTGACAGCTTTATAGTACTCCTGGAAGACAGCGATCACTGTAGTTCCAGTAAAGTGACGTTGATCCTTCTGAGCTCTGCATCTTTATCAGGACAGTCGCAGGACAGTCGTTGCAGCTGCTATGCCCGCCCCTCCAAAGACACGTCCCTTCCAAGGAGCTGCATGACATCCCCTCCATGACATACGACAGGTTTATTACTTCGTCAGAGAGACACTTCGAGGATATGAGGAGAGAAACACACAGAGCCGCTATGGCCTGCTCTTCACCTCCTTCATGAAAGAAGAATAGCCCCTGGAAGCTGCACATCTAGGTGTTTTGTAGAGATGAGTGGCAATCTCAGCCTGGACTCTGACCAGGCCACGCCCCGAATGCATTTCACCCAGCCCCCTGGAGCTAAGTCACCTCCTTCAGCCCATTCCCAAACACCTTTGTAATATGTGAACACATTTACAAAATACAAAGGCTTCTGTGAATGAGCCACAGACGAGAGGGGCGGGCATAGCTGCTCTGTGCATTTCTCTCCTCTCATATCCCCAGAGTGTCTCTCTGGCAGAGCAATAAACCTGTCAGATATAAACATTCACAGACGCCTTTGTAATATGTGAACACCATTACAAAATACAAAGGCTTCTGTGAATGAGCAGCAGATGAGAGGGCAGGGCATAGCTGCTCTTTGCATTTCTCTTCAATCCTATCCCTGGAACGTCTCTCTGGCAGAGCAATAAACCTGTCAGATATAAAACATTCACAGACGCCTTTGTAATACAGTGGTGTGAAAAAGTGTTTGCCCCCTTCCTCATTTCCTGTTCCTTTGCATGTTTGTCACACTTAAGTGTTTCGGAACATCAAACCAATTTAAACAATAGTCAAGGACAACACAAGTAAACACAAAATGCAATTTGTAAATGAAGGTGTTTATTATTAAAAGGTGAAAAAAAAATCCAAACCATCATGGCCCTGTGTGAAAAAGTGATTGCCCCTTGTTAAAACATACTATAACTGTGGTTGTCCACACCTGAGTTCAATTTCTCTAGCCACACCCAGGCCTGATTATTGCCACACCTGTTCACAATCAAGGCATCACCTAAATAGGAGCTGCTTGACACAGTAAGGTCCACCAGAAGATCCTTAAAAGCTACACATCATGCCGAGACCCAAAGAAATTCAGGAACAATTGAGAAAGAAAGTAATTGAGATCTATCAGTCTGGAAAGGGTTATAAAGCCATTGCCAAAGCTTTGGGAATCCAGCGAACCACAGTGAGAGCCATTATCCACAAATGGCGAAGACATGGAACAGTGGTGAACCTTCCCAGGAGTGGCCGGCCGCCCAAAATTACCCCAAGAGCGCAGCGACGACTCATCCAAGAGGTCACAAAAGACCCCCCAACAACGTCCAAGAAACTGCAGGCCTCACTTGCCTCAGTTAAGGTCAGCGTTCATGCCTCCACCATCAGGAAAAGACTGGGCAAAAAAATGGCCTGCATGGCAGAGTTCCAAGGAGAAAACCACTGCTGAGCAAAAAGAACATCAAATCTCGTCTCAATTTCTCCACAACACATCTTGATGATCCCCAAGACTTTTGGGACAACATTCTGTGGACGATGAGACAAAAGTGGAACTCTTTGGAAGGTGTGTGTCCAAGTATATCTGGCGTAGAAGGAACACTGCATTTCAGAAAAAGAACATTATACCAACAGTAAAATATGGTGGTGGTAGTGTGATGGTCTGGGGCTGTTTTGCTGCTTCAGGACCTGGAAGACTTGCCGTGATAAAAGGAACTATGAATTCTGCTGTCTACCAAGAGATCCTGAAGGAGAATGTCCGACCATCTGTTCGTGTACTCAAGCTGAAACGAACTTGGGTTCTGCAGCAGGACAATGATCCTAAACACACCAGCAAGTCCACCACCGAATGGCTGAAGAAAAACAAAATGAAGACTTTGGAGCGGCCTAGCCAAAGTCCTGACCTGAATCCTATTGAGATGTTGTGGTATGACCTTAAAAAGGCCGTTCATGCTCGAAAACCCTCTAATGTAACTGAATTAGGACAATTCTGCAAAGATGAGTGGGCCAAAATTCCTCCAGGACGCTGTAAAAGCCTCATTGCACGTTATCGCAAACGCTTGGTTGCAGTTGTTGCTGCTAAGGGTGGCCCAACCAGTTATTAGGTTTAGGGGGCAATCACTTTTTCACACAGGGCCATGATGGTTTGGATTTTTTTTCACCTTTAATAATAAACACCTTCATTTACAAATTGCATTTTGTGTTTACTTGTGTTGTCCTTGACTATTGTTTAAATTGGTTTGATGTTCCGAAACACTTAAGTGTGACAAACATGCAAAGGAACAGGAAATGAGGAAGGGGGCAAACACTTTTTCACACCACTGTATGTGAACACATTTACAAAATACAAAGGCTTCTGTGAATGAGCAGCAGGCGAGAGGACTGGGCATAGCTGCTCTGTGCATTTATCTCCTCTCATATCCTCAGAGTGTCCCTCTGGCAGAGCAATAAACCTGTCATATATAAATAATAGGGATAAGTACAGGGGATGTCTTGCTGCTCCTTGGACTTAACTCATAGTGTGCCTTCACTTATTACAAAGCAGCTAAACTCCTAGAATTCAGCTTTTGATGTAAAGGTAATGATTTACAGCATAAGAACACTGCAATATGCAGCAGTTACACATTGATTCAACCTCAGAAACATGGACCAGTAACTCCTTCCCGCTGGCTTTACGCATATATGTGGCCTCTCGGTGGGTGGGCCTTCACGCCAAGAAGCTGCATATACGAATGAATACTATGGACCTCGGCACGGAGGTGGAAGATCCTCTTTAGAGACTACGGGCAAAATCAAAAACGTATATGATGCAGTCTGTCACTAGAATGAAGAAAAAAGCATCCAAGAGGTGCTGGGACTTTGATGTGAGCGCATACAAAAGTAGCGAGAGGGCAAAAATTGTAAACATGTACATCCAACCAACGCGTTTCAGGGGAAACCACGCTGGCTTGATGAACAGGTTAGCCGAAAGAGGGCTACAGCGCAGGCTTAGTTTGCTGGGAGGGCGTCCATGGATGTCCTCCCGGTGATCGCTCTACCCGTGCACTGATCGCGGCGTCCTTCGGACTCAGCTGATCACAGATCGGGGTAAAGGGCCAATCACAGAATCCCTTTTCCATGTGATCAGCTGTGTCCAATGACAGCTGATCACAAGATGTAAACACAAGCCGGTTATCAGCTTTTCTTTCCTCGTGCTGACAGTGTGAGGCGAAAACAAGAGAGTCGATAACAGGCTTGTGTTAAAGGGACATCGGCACTGATTATCAATGCAGTCCCAACAGTGCCAATCAGTGCTCATCAGTGCCACCTATCAGTGCCACCAATTAGAGCCTCCTCATCAGTCACATATCTGTGCTGCCTACCAGTGCCACCTCTCAGTGCCCATCGGTGCCGCCTACCAGTGCGACCTATCAGTGCGACCCGTCAGTGCCCATCAGTGCGACCCGTCAGTGTTCATCAGTTCCCTTATCAGTGTCCATCAGTGGCACCTATCAGTGTCCATCAGTGGCACCTATCAGTGTCCATCAGTGGCACCTATCAGTGTCCATCAGTGGCACCTATCAGTGTCCATCAGTGCCACCTATCAGTGTCCACCAGTGCCCATTAATGCCACCTATCAGTGCCCATTAGTGCCCCCTATCAGTGCCCATTAGTGCCCCCTATCAGTGCCCATTAGTGCCCCCTATCAGTGCCAATTAGTGCCCCCTATCAGTGCCAATTAGTGCCCCCTATCAGTGCCAATTAGTGCCCCCTATCAGTGCCCCCTATCAGTGCCAATTAGTGCCCCCTATCAGTGCCAATTAGTGCCCCCTATCAGTGCCAATTAGTGCCCCCTATCAGTGCCAATTAGTGCCCCCTATCAGTGCCAATTAGTGCCCCCTATCAGTGCCGCCTCATCAACACACATCAGTGAATGACAAAAATGACTTGTTTGCAAAATTGTATAACAAACTATGGAAAAAAAATATTAGTCTTTTTACATTTGTTAATCAAAAAATAAAAACCCAGTAATAAATAAATACCACCAAAATAAATCTCTATTTGTGTGAAAAAAATGATAATAATGTCATACGGGTACAGCGTTGCATGACCGCGCAATTGTCATTGAAAGTGTGACCGTAGTAATTTTTCTTGACATCAGGCGCTCCTTCCTTCCCACCCAACAATTAATGACGTGACGGATTGTATCAAATGTGCCTCACATCCGATTTATATATTCAGGGAAACTCACCGCTCACTAAATAGCTAATAAAAGGAAGCCATACATACAATTACAGAGCGTGTCCATTCTACATCCCAGCTGGAGGCCGATGGAGAAACGCAGAAAACTAACATATTTTTACGGTGCTTAGAGGGTATTTTTTGTATCTTTATATTTTTTGTTCTAATAAAGTTTATTTGGCATATGAATACCGTGGTTTGGTCCTACATTCAACCACTTGCCCGTTTCTTTTCCCAATCTTTTTAAGCGAATTACCCAAGTTGTGAAGGTACCCCGTTTATACTAGAATTGTTTGTTTGTTTTTCGCTTCCCCTCGAATCCACTCCAATCACTCGCTTCCCCTCAAATCCACTCCAATCACTCGCTTCCCCTCGAATACACTCCAATCACTCGCTTCCCCTCGAATCCACTCCAATTACTCGCTACCCCTCGAATCCACTCCAATTACTCGCTTCCCTTTGAATCCACTCCAATCACTCGCTTCCCCTCGAATCCACTCCAATTACTCGCTACCCCTCGAATCCACTCCAATTACTCGCTTCCCTTTGAATCCACTCCAATTACTCGCTTCCCCTCGAATCCACTCCAATTACTCGCTACCCCTCGAATCCACTCCAATTACTCGCTACCCCTCGAATCCACTCCAATTACTCGCTTCCCCTCGAATCCACTCCAATCACTCGCTTCCCCTCGAATCCACTCCAATTACTCGCTTCCCCTCGAATCCACTCCAATCACTCGCTTCCCCTCGAATCCACTCCAATTACTCGCTACCCCTCGAATCCACTCCAATTACTCGCTTCCCTTTGAATCCACTCCAATCACTCGCTTCCTCTCGAATCCACTCCAATCACTCGCTTCCCCTCGAATCCACTCCAATCACTCGCTTCCCCTCGAATCCACTCCAATCACTCGCTTCCTCTCGAATCTACTCCAATCACTCGCTTCCCCTCGAATCCACTCCAATCACTCGCTTCCCCTCGAATCCACTCCAATCACTCGCTTCCCCTCGAATCCACTCCAATCACTCGCTTCCCCTCGAATCCACTCCAATCACTCGCTTCCCCTCGAATCCACACCAATCACTCGCTTCCCCTCGAATCCACTCCAATCACTCGCTTCCCCTCGAATCCACTCCAATCACTCGCTTCCCCTCGAATCCACTCCAATCACTCGCTTCCCCTCAAATCCACTCCAATCACTCGCTTCCCCTCGAATCCACACCAATCACTCGCTTCCCCTCGAATCCACACCAATCACTCGCTTCCCCTCGAATCCACACCAATCACTCGCTTCCCCTCGAATCCACTCGCTTCCCCTCAAATCCACTCCAATCACTCGCTTCCCCTCGAATCCACTCCAATCACTCGCTTCTTCTCGAATCCACTCCAATCACTCGCTTCCCCTCAAATCCACACCAATCACTCGCTTCCCCTCGAATCCACTCCAATCACTCGCTTCCCCTCGAATCCACTCCAATCACTCGCTTCCCCTCGAATCCACTCCAATCACTCGCTTCCCCTCGAATCCACACCAATCACTCGCTTCCCCTCGAATCCACTCCAATCACTCGCTTCCCCTCAAATCCACACCAATCACTCGCTTCCCCTCGAATCCACTCCAATCACTCGCTTCCCCTCGAATCCACTCCAATCACTCGCTTCCCCTCAAATCCACACCAATCACTCGCTTCCCCTCGAATCCACTCCAATCACTCGCTTCCCCTCGAATCCACTCCAATCACTCGCTTCCCCTCGAATCCACTCCAATCACTCGCTTCCCCTCGAATCCACTCCAATCACTCGCTTCCCCTCGAATCCACTCCAATCACTCGCTTCCCCTCGAATCCACACCAATCACTCGCTTCCCCTCGAATCCACACCAATCACTCGCTTCCCCTCGAATCCACTCCAATCACTCGCTTCCCCTCGAATCCACACCAATCACTCGCTTCCTCTCGAATCCACTCCAATCACTCGCTTCCCCTCAAATCCACTCCAATTACTCGCTTCCCTTTGAATCCACACCAATCACTCGCTTCCCCTCAAATCCACTCCAATCACTCGCTTCCCCACAAATCCACTCCAATCACTCGCTACCCCTTGAATACACTCCAATTACTCGCTTCCCCTCGAATCTACTCCAATTACTCGCTTCAAGCGATTTTCTTTCGGTTGCAGGAAAGAAAAACGCTCCATCTATGGCCGGATTTTTGCAGGTTGCATGAAAAATAAATCCCTTGATTCCCCCATCGTCATTCGATTCACCCTCAAATCCACTCCAATTACTCGCTTCCCCTCGAATACACTCCAATCACTCGATTCCCCCACCATCACGAAACTCCCTCCGTCTATGGCTGGCCTTATGCAGGAAATAAAAAGTCACTTGATTCCCCCATCATCACTCGCTTCCCCTCGAATCCACTCCAATCACTCGCTTCCCCTCGAATCCACTCCAATCACTCGCTTCCCCTCGAATCCACACCAATCACTCGCTTCCCCTCGAATCCACTCCAATCACTCGCTTCCCCTCGAATCCACTCCAATCACTCGCTTCCCCTCGAATCCACTCCAATCACTCGCTTCCCCTCTAATCCACTCCAATCACTCGCTTCCCCTCGAATCCACACCAATCACTCGCTTCCCCTCGAATCCACACCAATCACTCGCTTCCCCTCGAATCCACACCAATCACTCGCTTCCCCTCGAATCCACTCGCTTCCCCTCGAATCCACTCCAATCACTCGCTTCCCCTCGAATCCACTCCAATCACTCGCTTCTTCTCGAATCCACTCCAATCACTCGCTTCCCCTCAAATCCACACCAATCACTCGCTTCCCCTCGAATCCACTCCAATCACTCGCTTCCCCTCGAATCCACTCCAATCACTCGCTTCCCCTCGAATCCACTCCAATCACTCGCTTCCCCTCGAATTCACTCCAATCACTCGCTTCCCCTCGAATCCACTCCAATCACTCGCTTCCCCTCAAATCCACACCAATCACTCGCTTCCCCTCGAATCCACTCCAATCACTCGCTTCCCCTCGAATCCACTCCAATCACTCGCTTCCCCTCAAATCCACACCAATCACTCGCTTCCCCTCGAATCCACTCCAATCACTCGCTTCCCCTCGAATCCACTCCAATCACTCGCTTCCCCTCGAATCCACTCCAATCACTCGCTTCCCCTCGAATCCACTCCAATCACTCGCTTCCCCTCGAATCCACTCCAATCACTCGCTTCCCCTCGAATCCACACCAATCACTCGCTTCCCCTCGAATCCACACCAATCACTCGCTTCCCCTCGAATCCACTCCAATCACTCGCTTCCCCTCGAATCCACACCAATCACTCGCTTCCTCTCGAATCCACTCCAATCACTCGCTTCCCCTCAAATCCACTCCAATTACTCGCTTCCCTTTGAATCCACACCAATCACTCGCTTCCCCTCAAATCCACTCCAATCACTCGCTTCCCCACAAATCCACTCCAATCACTCGCTACCCCTTGAATACACTCCAATTACTCGCTTCCCCTCGAATCTACTCCAATTACTCGCTTCCCCTCGAATCTACTCCAATTACTCGCTTCAAGCGATTTTCTTTCGGTTGCAGGAAAGAAAAACGCTCCATCTATGGCCGGATTTTTGCAGGTTGCATGAAAAATAAATCCCTTGATTCCCCCATCGTCATTCGATTCACCCTCAAATCCACTCCAATTACTCGCTTCCCCTCGAATACACTCCAATCACTCGATTCCCCCACCATCACGAAACTCCCTCCGTCTATGGCTGGCCTTATGCAGGAAATAAAAAGTCACTTGATTCCCCCATCATCACTCGCTTCCCCGCGAATCCACTCCAATCACTCGCTTCCCCTCGAATCCACTCCAATCACTCGCTTCCCCTCGAATCCACTCCAATCACTCGCTTCCCCTCGAACCCACTCCAATTACTCGCTTCCCCTCGAATCCACTCCAATCACTCGCTTCCTCTCGAATCTACTCCAATCACTCGCTTCCCCTCGAATCCACTCCAATCACTCGCTTCCCCTCGAATCCACTCCAATCACTCGCTTCCCCTCGAATCCACTCCAATCACTCGCTTCCCCTCGAATCCACTCCAATCACTCGCTTCCCCTCGAATCCACACCAATCACTCGCTTCCCCTCGAATCCACTCCAATCACTCGCTTCCCCTCGAATCCACTCCAATCACTCGCTTCCCCTCGAATCCACTCCAATCACTCGCTTCCCCTCAAATCCACTCCAATCACTCGCTTCCCCTCGAATCCACACCAATCACTCGCTTCCCCTCGAATCCACACCAATCACTCGCTTCCCCTCGAATCCACACCAATCACTCGCTTCCCCTCGAATCCACTCGCTTCCCCTCGAATCCACTCCAATCACTCGCTTCCCCTCGAATCCACTCCAATCACTCGCTTCTTCTCGAATCCACTCCAATCACTCGCTTCCCCTCAAATCCACACCAATCACTCGCTTCCCCTCGAATCCACTCCAATCACTCGCTTCCCCTCGAATCCACTCCAATCACTCGCTTCCCCTCGAATCCACTCCAATCACTCGCTTCCCCTCGAATCCACACCAATCACTCGCTTCCCCTCGAATCCACTCCAATCACTCGCTTCCCCTCAAATCCACACCAATCACTCGCTTCCCCTCGAATCCACTCCAATCACTCGCTTCCCCTCGAATCCACTCCAATCACTCGCTTCCCCTCAAATCCACACCAATCACTCGCTTCCCCTCGAATCCACTCCAATCACTCGCTTCCCCTCGAATCCACTCCAATCACTCGCTTCCCCTCGAATCCACTCCAATCACTCGCTTCCCCTCGAATCCACTCCAATCACTCGCTTCCCCTCGAATCCACTCCAATCACTCGCTTCCCCTCGAATCCACACCAATCACTCGCTTCCCCTCGAATCCACACCAATCACTCGCTTCCCCTCGAATCCACTCCAATCACTCGCTTCCCCTCGAATCCACACCAATCACTCGCTTCCTCTCGAATCCACACCAATCACTCGCTTCCCCTCAAATCCACTCCAATCACTCGCTTCCCCACAAATCCACTCCAATCACTCGCTACCCCTTGAATACACTCCAATTACTCGCTTCCCCTCGAATCTACTCCAATTACTCGCTTCAAGCGATTTTCTTTCGGTTGCAGGAAAGAAAAACGCTCCATCTATGGCCGGATTTTTGCAGGTTGCATGAAAAATAAATCCCTTGATTCCCCCATCGTCATTCGATTCACCCTCAAATCCACTCCAATCACTCGATTCCCCCACCATCACGAAACTCCCTCCGTCTATGGCTGGCCTTATGCAGGAAATAAAAAGTCACTTGATTCCCCCATCATCACTCGCTTCCCCGCGAATCCACTCCAATCACTCGCTTCCCCTCGAATCCACTCCAATCACTCGCTTCCCCTCGAACCCACTCCAATCACTCGCTTCCCCTCGAACCCACTCCAATTACTCGCTTCCCCTCGAATCCACTCCAATCACTCGCTTCCCCTCGAATCCACTCCAATCACTCGCTTCCCCTCGAATCCACTCCAATCACTCGCTTCCCCTCGAATCCACTCCAATCACTCGCTTCCCCTCGAATCCACTCCAATCACTCGCTTCCCCTCGAATCCACTCCAATCACTCGCTTCCCCTCGAATCCACTCCAATCACTCGCTTCCCCTCAGAACCACTCCAATCACTCGCTTCCCTTCGAATCCACTCCAATCACTCGCTTCCCCTCGAATCCACTCCAATCACTCGCTTCCCCTCGATTCCACTCCAATCACTCGCTTCCCCTCGATTCCACTCCAATCACTCGCTTCCCCTCAGAACCACTCCAATCACTCGCTTCCCCTCAGAACCACTCCAATCACTCGCTTCCCCTCGATTCCACTCCAATCACTCGCTTCCCCTCAGAACCACTCCAATCACTCGCTTCCCCTCGATTCCACTCCAATCACTCGCTTCCCCTCGATTCCACTCCAATCACTCGCTTCCCCTCGAATCCACTCCAATCACTCGCTTCCCCTCAGAACCACTCCAATCACTCGCTTCCCCTCGAATCCACTCCAATCACTCGCTTCCCCTCAGAACCACTTCAATCACTCGCTTCCCCTCAGAACCACTCCAATCACTCGCTTCCCCTCGAATCCACTCCAATCACTCAATTGCCCCCATCACGAAAATCCCTCCATCTATGGCCGGCCTTATGCCCCCAGTGACAACTCTGTTCCCAGACAGGAAGTGGAGTGAAATCTGCAACAGTGACACAAATATCACTAAAAAGAAAAAATGAATTCGAGCCATCTTCTCCTCTCCTAAAATATACACAAAAAAACCCACATAAACATACTATAAAAGAAAAAAAAAAAAAAAAAAAAAGTGTCAGTGTCAGTGTTGAAGGGGGAATCGAGCAATTTTTTTTGTTGTTGCAACCTGTGGTTGCAGGAAAGAAAATCGCTCCGTCTATGGCCGGCCTGATGCAGGTTCCATGGAAAAAATAAATAAAAATCACCCCCCCCCCCCCCCCCCCCCCCCCCCCCCCCCCCCCCATCACGAAAATCGCTCCATCTATGGCCAGCCTTATGCCCCAGTGACAACTCTGTTCCCAGACAGGAAGTGAAGCAAAATCTGCAATAGGGACACAAATATATATAAAAAAAAAGAAAAAAAACGGATTCGAGCCATCTTCTCCTCTCCTAAAAAATACACAAAAAAACCCCAACATAAATATACCATTAAAAAAAATTAAAAATTAAAATAAAAATTAAATAAAAAATGATCAAAAATAGTGACTATATTGATGGGGGAATCTAGCAATTTTCTTTTCTGCAACCACAGGTTGCAAGAAAGAAAATCGTTCCGTCTATAGCTGGACTTATGCAGGTTGCAGGAAAGAAAATCACTTGATTCCCCCATCATCACAGGAAAGAATATCGCTCTATGGCCGGGCCTTATGTTCCAATGACAACTGTGTTCCCAGACAGGAAATCTACAACAAGGACACAAATAGCAATAAAAACCTGATGGGTTTGACACACCTACTGACGAAAAAAATAAATAAAAAAGAAAAAAACACACATATACCATTAAAAAAGAAAAAGAAAAAAAACACATATACCATTAAAAAAATAAAAAAAATAAAAGAAAATAAAAGAAAATAAATAAAAAGAAAAAACACGTATACCATTAACATTTTTTTATTTTTTTAAATCAGTATTGGCTGGACCTATACTTTAAGCACTTCAGCTCTGAAAGATTCCCCCCCCCCCCCCCCCCCTCTTTGTGACCCAGGCCATTTTTTGAGATAAGGCACTGCGTTACTTTAACTGACAATTGCACGATCATGTGACGATGTACCCAAATAAAAATGTATGTGTCCCCCCACACACAAATAAAGCTTTCTTTTGCTGTTATTTGATCACCTCTGTGATTTTTATTTTTTGCACTACAAAACAAAAAAATACCAACAATTTTGAAAAGAACAACATTTTTTTTTTTTTTTTTTTTTAATTTTTGCCTCTAAAACATTTTTAATAAAAAAAAAAAAAAAAAAAAAAAAGATGTAAAAAAAAAAATCTAATTTCTTTATAAATTTAGGCCAATATTCTGTTACATATTTTTGGTAGAAAAAAAATTCCCAATAAGAGCATACTGATAGGTTTGCGCAAACGTTATAGTGTCTAAAAAACGATGGGATATAATTTATTTATAATTTTTTTTGCTAGTAATGGCAGCGATCAGCGACTTACAGTGAGACCGTGATATTGTGGCGGACAATCGGACACTAACTGACACTTTGTAGAAACCAGTGAATACAGTGATCAGTGCTAAAAAAATATGCACTGTCACTGTACTAATGACACTGGCTGGGAAGGGGTTAACATCAGGGCAATCAAAGGGTTAAATGTGTTCCTAACCAGTGTTTTTGTGTACTATTTGAGGTGCTTTTATTAAGGGATGTGCTGCGCAGGGAAACAAATTCCAGCACATCCCCGCTGACAGGACGGAGCTCTGCCTTGTTTAGATAGGCAGAGCTCTGTCCTGTGTCTCTCCTCGACGATCAGTGAGTGCCGGCGGTCATCCATTGGCCGGCACCCGTTGATCAGCTTCTGCTGTGGCTAAAAATATGCACCGTCACTGTACTAATGACTGGAACATCAGGGGGCAATCAAAGGGTTAACTGTGTGCCTAGCCTGCCTACAAGAACACAGGATCCATGCCTCCCCCACTGACAGACCGGCGGTCAGCCCTGTTTACATGGCCAGACCGGCGGTCAGCCTTGTTTACATGGCCAGACCGGCGGTCAGCCTTGTTTACATGGCCAGACCGGCGGTCAGCCCTGTTTACATGGCCAGACCGGCGGTCAGCCTTGTTTACATGGCCAGACCGGCGGTCAGCCCTGTTTACATGGCCAGACCGGCGGTCAGCCTTGTTTACATGGCCAGACCGGCGGTCAGCCTTGTTTACATGGCCAGACCGGCGGTCAGCCTTGTGTACATGGCCAGACCGGCGGTCAGCCTTGTTTACATGGCCAGACCGGCGGTCAGCCTTGTTTACATGGCCAGACCGGCGGTCAGCCTTGTGTACATGGCCAGACCGGCGGTCAGCCTTGTTTACATGGGCACAACGGCGGTCAGCCTTGTTTACATGGGCACAACGGCGGTCAGCCTTGTTTACATGGGCACAACGGCGGTCAGCCTTGTTTACATGGGCACAACGGCGGTCAGCCTTGTTTACATGGGCACAACGGCGGTCAGCCTTGTTTACATGGGCACAACGGCGGTCAGCCTTGTTTACATGGGCAGAACGGCGGTCAGCCTTGTTTACATGGGCAGAACGGCGGTCAGCCTTGTTTACATAGGCAGATCGCTGTTCAGCTTCTATGCTGAATGATCGGCAGGTGCCGGCAAACATCGAGTCCGTGGTACCCGCAGATCAGCTCCTGTTGTGTATGATCCCAGCAGGAGCAGGTCGCGGGCTGAGCGCGCCCCCGGACCTGGAAGTGTAGCATCACGTACTAGGTATGTCATCCGGCCTAGCAGTACCACGTCGCTGCCGTATAAGTTATACTGGCGGCAAGTGGTTAAAACAGCCAGGATCTACAAAAGTTGACAAATAAATATTGGAAGGTCTAAACTTTTAAATAGCTATACGGCAGTTTGGGGCCTCATTTAGCTTCGGGGGAAGTCAATGGGCAACAAATGGTTTACAGAAACTCGATAAGCCTGCCCTACCCAATAAAACATTTGGTAGTTCTATGCCCTAACACACAACTGGTATAAAGACATTACGTAAAATAGAATTTACATTATGCTAAAAAGATTCCAGTGGTCAGCATTTTTTTTTTTTTTTAAATATCATTAATATATATATTATATCTTTTTTTTTCCACTTAGAAAAATATTGCATTAAATTTGGATGAAACCAAATCGAACGAAACTGTGTAACAAAATAAAGATGCCCATATATTACAAACAAGCTGCTTCTATTGCCATCACTCCTATAAGGAAGGGTTCCGGGCTTCTGCCGTCTATGAAGGAGCACACACACACACAAAGGCTGTGTCAGATGTCAGGTCACAAGGAGTATAATCCATCACACTAACAAATAGATCCATCTCGAGTGGAAACACCAAGGAAAACGGCTCCTGAAGTGAGAGACGCTGGAGAAGACCACACCAGAAGTTACAATTTTATCTGCAGATAATGAGCCCGGAAGCAGCAACAACATCTCACTTGCAATTTTTGGTGCTTAAATGAGTTTACGGAGTTGGCAGAATAAGAAAAATGGCTGAATCCCCAAAAGGTTTAGCACAGTGCAGGCAAATCAAATAAAGAGAACCTACCACAAGCTCCAAAAATGTACCTAGAAAAACAAAAAAACAAAACAAAAAAAAAACAAGAGAGCTAAATAAGAGGTCCACCATGGGACTAAAGCACTAGATGTAACCTTGGATTACAAAGGTTCTTTTATTGCTCCCCTTGGATGAGTACACAGTGGTGTAAATTGTATTCGGTCTATGGAACACCCAATGAACACATGGCCTGTGATACTTATGGGTTGCAGGTATCCGTTGGTCTTTTTTTGGAAGGACCTGGTACTTCACGTGTTTCCCCTTGTTTGGTACCCGTTGACCTTTTACCGGAAGAACTAGGTCTTTCACACGTTTCCCCTTGTCTGGTGTCCACCAGGCTTTTACTGGAGGTACTAGGTACAACACGCGTTTCCCATTGTCTGCTATCTGTTTGTCTTTTACTAGAAGTACTAGGTCCTTCACATATTTCTCCTTGTCTGGTGTCCATCAGGCTTTTAGTGGAAATACTAGGCACTACACGTGTTTCCCATTGTCTGGTATCTGTTGGTTTTTTACTGGAAGCACTAGGTCCTTCAAACATTTCCCCTTGTCTGGTATCCATTGGCATTTTATTAGAAGCACCAGGCTCTTCAAGTGTTTCCCCTTGTCTGGTATCCATTGGTCTTTTACTGGAAGTACCTGGTACTTCACGTGTTTCGCACTGTCTGGTATCCATTGGTCTTTTAATCATTTCCCCTTGTCTGGTATCCATTGGTCTTTTACTGGAAGTACCTGGTCCTTCACGTGTTTCGCACTGTCTGGTATCCATTGGTCTTTTATTGGAAGTACCAGGCCTTTTAATAATTTCCCCTTGTCTGGTATCCATTGGTCTTTTACTGGAAGTACCAGGTCCTTCAAGCATTTCCCCTTGTCTGGTATCCATTGGTCTCTTACTGGAAGCCCCAGGTCCTTCACATGTTTCCCCTTTTCTGGTATCCATTGGTCTCTTACTGGAAGCACCAGGTCCTTCACATGTTTCCCCTTTTCTGGTATCCATTGGCCTTTTACTGGAAGTACTAGGTACTTCACGCTTTTCCCATTGTCTGGTATCCGTTGGTCTTTTACTGGAAGCACCCATTGCTTCATGAGTTTTCCCTTGTCTGGAACAAGAGGCACAAACAACTCCAGAAAGACGCTTCAGGCCTTTCTGGAAAACACTGTTGGACATGCTGTAGATCACACAATTACAAAAACTGTTACTGATGGCCAACCAGGTGGTAAGAAAGGAAGCAGTCTGGTTGGAGTAGACTTTGGAACTCTCTAGGAGGAAATAGATGATGTAGGGTAACCACAGTATATAGAAAACACTGGTGATGCGAAAAAGGACTGTGGCATACCGCTTCTCTGGGCTAGGTTGGCCTTGGGCCGAGTCCGTCTCTGTGGTGCTGAATCGCACGCGCCTTTCGTTGATCTCCTTGGTGTGTTGCTGGCAAATGCGGAAAATGTTGAAGTACGTGAAACAAACAGTAGTAGCTGCCGGGGCGTAAAGCATAACCACGATGAATAAAGTGAAGTACGGGTCGGTGGGCCAGAACACGGCACACCATTGGAAGACATCTCCGTGATATCCAGGTTTTCCCCAGCCTAGAAAGGCAGGCAAGAAAATGGCACAAGAGTACACCCAGAGCAACAAAATGCAAAAGCGAAGGCGGCACGCCGTCACTAAAGTGTTGTAGGTCAGTGGTTTGGTTATAGCTATGTATCGGTCGATGCTGATACAGGCCAACGACATCATGGAGACACTTTTGAGCACGGACACTACATAACCAAACATTTTGCACACTATTTGCTCCGGTAGAAGGGCACTACTGTGCAGCAAAGAGAAAGAAGGTACCAAGCAGCTGACTCCGACTAGAAGGTCAGCATAGGCCATCGTCTGGATGAAGTAACTGGTGGTGTGGTGGTTGAGCAGAGGGGCACAATGGAAAACAAAGATGACAATCAAATTGCCCGAGATGATTAGCACAGTCAGGAAGATGATGATTCCTACTTCGAGAAGGCAAACTGGAATGGCTTCATGAGCTCCTACTCCTAATAAACAGAATAAACCGCTGTAATTTCCCTCTGAGGAAGAGTTCATCTTTAGATGGCCAGGGATATCAGAACCATGCCTGCGTCTCCGTCGCGATTCTGCAGAGGATCCTGTGGCTGGTCTTGACAGAACTCCGGTCGGGCTGGACCTGTCCCCTTTAACTTTTCTACAGAGCAGTGCCGAACCAATCTCCTGCCATGTTCGAAAGATCGAGGGCGAAGCTCTGTAAGGGAACGTAGGACAAAAAGGTGCAGTCATCAGGAAGCCTTGGTCATGTGGGTTCTCCCGTCCTCTAGCCGAGGCAATCCCACTCCATCATTACACTTCCACACTAGATATCAGAGCAGCTGAGAGGAAAGAATGTGACAACGTTTGTACAGTAATCCAGCCGATAAACTGCATCCTTGCATTCTCACAGTTGCTTGTCTCACAAAAGGTTCCTTATCTATGGTTCCTGCAAAGTCAGATGAAGCCAGTCAACTTTCACTTTAAGATTAAGCTGCCCTTGCTACCAAAAATTTGCTTAATACCCTGGCGAAGAAGCCCTTACTCCATTTAAAAAGCCTACGGTTCTGAATAATAGATAGAGCTGGCATAAATCATCTCTTCAAGCACAGGCTACATATTAGCCTGCTTTCCTTGCATATAAATGTAGTTAACTGAAAAAAAAAGCCTTCTGCATTGTTTCAGAGTCATCCCTCTGCATTATATATCTGCAGCGTGCTTCTAGGACACAGAATAAAGGACACCTGAGCCTACATTCTAGCAGCCCTTAAAAAAAAAAACTTAAAAAAACAAAAAGCATCCCCTCTAAAATCTGTCTTCTCTACATGCATTTAGATTTGTAGTGATTGCAATTAACGCAATCAAAACCAGCCTTTAAAATTTTAATAAGCAAAATTTCTAGGGTTTCTAATGGTTGCATTGAAAAGAAAAAGCAAAAAATAAAAAATTGAAATTGCCTCGAGAGATGATTTACCTGACTTGAGTCACAAGGTCTTGGAGGAGTCCTGCAGGAGGGACTGCAGCTCACTTTGCTGCAGAATGGAGAAAATGCCTTTGTGAGAGAGTGTGGTCCTCTGCAAACCCTCCTCTCCTCCTCCCTTCTCATGCACTGCCAAGATCAGCCAGGATCCCAGACTGCGCTACAGTACCCAGACACCGAGATCGGAAAAGGCTCGGGCTAAGCACTGAGTGCTCTCAGATAACTTCAGCACTGCGACCACAGATGCTAAAAGAATAAAATAAAAAAAAAATAATAGACAACCGGCTTCCAACGTATAATCACCCATCTGACAAGACCAGCTTAGCTCAAAAAAATATTGTCAGCTCTTAAAAGGTCATTCTTCGAAAACAAAAATAATGGCTGCCAGAGCCAAAAAAAACATGATAGATGTGTGAATCTCTATCTGGGGATGCTTTTAACTTTGTCTTCGGACATCAAACAGAAAAAAAACACAAATCCTTCACATAAAAAGAAATGGCTTTTGTAAGAAGCCAAAAAATGATAAACTCTAGCTCTTGCGGCTGTCCCGGGTTGAGTTTATTATGTAAAACTAATTTTTTTTTCCCCCCAAGAAGAAAGCAAAGTTAATGTTATGTGAACACAGAAATAATGGATTACCATGCAGGACTACAAATGACCCGCAACTAAATTCCAAAACAAACAGTAGAGGCCAAAATAAATAAATAAAAAAAAAATGACATAGAATTCCTCAATGCCTTCTCAGAAAATCTTTATATTTAGTTGTCCTTCAAGTTAGAGGAGCATGGCACGGCGCGTAATGTTAATGGATGTATCTCTACACTGTTTTGCCCAACCCAACTCTATCCTGCTTAACTGAATTTTTATTTTATGGGCTAACCTGCCCAGGTTGCTGCACTATCACTAGCAAACCCTTTCCCGGCATTGCTACCTTTCCGAGGGGCATGGCCTGGCACGTAATGTGAACGTATGCATCTCTACACTACTCTGCCGAACCCAACTCTATCTTGGGACCTAATCAGATCTTCATTTTACTGGTTAGCCTGCCCAGGTTGTTGCACTAGCAAGCCCTTCCGGTATTACTCCCCTCCCAGAGCGGCATGGCGTGTAATATGACCAGATGCATCTCTACGCTGCTCCACCAAACCCAACTCTATCCTGCCTAATAGGATCTTAAATTTTACTGGGTAAAGTTCCCAGGTTTCTGCACTATCACAACCAAACCCTTTCCGGCATTACTCCCTTTGCAGGGATACATGGCTTGGTGCGTAATATGAATAGATGTATCTCTACACTGCTCCACCAAACCCAACTCTATCACGCCTAATAGGATCTTCATTTTACTGGGTAAAGTGCCCAGGTTGCTGCACAATCACTAGAAAACCCTTTCCGGCATTACTCCCTTCCCAGGGATACATGGCTTGGCGCACAATATGATCAGATGCATCTCTACACTACTCCACCAAACCCAACTCTATCATGCCTAATAAAATCTTCATTTTACTGGTTAACCTGCCCAGGTTTCTGCACTATCACTAACAAACCCTTTCCGGCATAACTACCTTTCCGAGGGGCATGGCCTGGCGCGTAATGTGAACGTATGCATCTCTACACTACTCTGCCGAACCCAACTCACTAGAAAACCCTTCCAGCATTACTCCCTTCCCAGTATGTATGAAAAGATGCATCTCTACACTGCTCCACCAAACCCAACTCTATCCTGCCTAACACCGGTTAAAATGCCCACTTTGCTGCACTGGAGTGGACCCTCCCGGAATTTTTGCTCTGGTGAATTGGACACAAGAAACAGTTGTCAGTCAAGATGACAAAGGCCACGATATTGCTGCAAGATGGCAGACAATCGTCTGTTGCCTAGGCCTCTCCATCCTCCACCTCTGATATCTTTGAGGAACTATGCGATGACGACTCTCTTCCCCCCCCCCCCACCTAAGTGTAGAAGAAGGGGAGCTTAAGTGCTCATTGCCTTTCTGAGGGGCATGGCATGGAACGAAATGTGAACGGAAGCATCTCTACACTGTTCTGCTGAACCCAACTCTTACCTGCCTAACAGGATCTTAATTTTACTGGGTAAAGTGCCCAGATTGCTGCACTATCACTAACAAACCCTTCCGGCATTACTCCATTCCCAGGGAGGCATGGCTTGGCGCGTAATATGAATAGATGCATCTCTACACTGCTCCACCAAACCCAACTCTATCTTGCCGAACAGGATATTAACATCACCGGTTAAAATGCCCACTTTAATGCACTATCAATAGTGGACTCTCCCGGAGTTTTGTTCTGGTGGATTGGACATAAGAAAAACAGTTGCCAGACAAGATGACAAAAGTCCACGATATTGCTGCAAGATAGCGGCCAATTGTCTGTTGCCTAGGCCTCTCCATCCTCCACCTCCGATATCTTTGAGGAGCTATGCGATGACGACTCTCTCTCCCCCCCACCTAAGTGTAGGAGAAGGGGAGCTTAAGTGCTCATTGCCTTTCTGAGGGGCATGGCAAGCATGAAATGTGAGTGGATGCATTTCTACACTGTTCTGCTGAACCCAACTTTTACCTGCCTAACAGGATCTTCATTTTACTGGTTAACCTGCATGGGTTGCTTCACTGCCATTAGTGGGCCCTCATGGCACTTTGTTGTAGTGGATAGGACGCAAGAACCAAGAATCGAAGGTCGCAATACTGCTGCAAGATGGTGGCCAGTTGCCTGATGCACTGCCTCTCCATCCCCCACTCTTGAGATCTTTGAGGAGCTATGCGATGATGACTCTCTCCCCCCACGTAAGTGTAGGGGGGAAGGGGAGCTTGAGTACTCATTGCCTTCCCGGGAGACATGGCATGACACGTAATGAGAACAGATGCATCTATACACTGCTCCACCAAACCCAACTCCTGCTTAACAGGATCTTCATTTTACTGGTTAACCTGCCCGGGTTGCTGCACTATCACTAGCAAACCCTCCCGGAGTTTTGTTAGGGTGGATTGGACACAAGAAACAGATGCCAGTAAAAATGACAAAAGCCGCGATATTGCTGCAAGATGGTGGCCAATTGTCTGTTGCCCAGGCCTCTCCATCCTCCACCCCTGATAACTTTGAGGAGCTATGTGATGATGCCTCTCTCCCCCCAACTAAGTGTAGGGGAAGGGGAGCTTCAGTGTTCACTGTCTCTCTCGCCCGATACCATCCGGCCCAGTGTCCCAGGACAGGGAGAAACAGAAAGTACAGTTGTGCTCAAAAGTTTGCATACCCTAGCAGAAATCGTGAACTTTTGCCACTGATATTAAAAATGTGACTGATCATGCCAAAAACTCCTTTATTTAAGGATTGTGACGATATGAAGCCATTTATTATCACATACTGTAGTTGTTTAACTCCTTTTTAAATCATAATTATAAGAGAAATGACCCAAATGGCCCCAATCAAAAGTTTCCATCCCCTGGAATGTTAATTTAAACCAAGGTGACACACACAGGTTAAAATGGTAATTAAAAGGTTCATTTCCCACATCTGTGGCTTTTTAAATTGCAAATAGTGTCTGTGTATAGTCAATGAGTTTGTTAGCGCTCACGTGGCTGCACTGAGCAGGCTAGATATTGAGCCATGGGGAGCAGAAAAGCACTGTCAAAAGACCTGCATAACAAGGTAATAGAACTTTATAATGATGGAAAAGTATATAAAGAGATATACAAAGCCTTGAATATGCCAGAATATTTGTGGATCTCTCGAAACCAAAGCCAAGGTCAGAGAGTCATTGCAGCCACAACTGCCAGAAGAATTGTTCAGGATACAAAGAAAAACCCCCACAGGTAACCTCATGAGAAATACAGGCTGCGCTGAAAAAAGATGCTGTGGTTGTTTTTAAAGGAGCACAATGCAACAATGCTTGAACAATAATGATCTGCATGGTGAAGTTGCCAGAAAGAAGCCTTTACTACACAAATGCCATAAAAAAAATGGTCACATTTTCAATATTAATGCCAAAATTTCACGATTTCTGTCAGGGTATGCAAACTTTTGAGCAGAACTGCATGTCAAAAGCACACCTAGGATCTCCAGGACAGGTGCAAAGCTTTATTCCACCATCACATCACGATTACAGAAGCAACATTTCAGAGCCTCGCAGGTCCCCTTCACTAGGAATGTGACTGTCACATGTCAGATGAAGGGATCCCGTGAGGTTCCGAAATGTTGCTTCTGTGATTGTGATGTGATTGCAGAATAAAGCTTTGGATCCTTTTGGACATTCTAGGTGTTTTGGTGACATACTTTCTGTTTTGAATGTCTTGGTTTTCCAGCTGGTGGTGGCTGTAGCACCCACTCACATTTACAGCCATTTCTCATGAACGTGTGTGTCGGGAATATTGTGCTTGAATTCCAGGAGGAGGAGAAGGAACGGATTCTTAAAGAGGTACTGTGCACAAATAAGACTAATCACATCTCCCTCATAGGCAAAGTGGATGAAGGCAAACTAAATCTAAATACATTGTACCAAGACCTCCAGAAAAAAGGGCAATAGGAGCGGGACAGAACATAGGAGCAATGGAAGACCACCTGTTGCAACCACTTGGATGATAAAAATGATTACCTGGAGAATAGGCTAAGGCGTAATAATATCCATGTAGTGCCCTAAAAAAAAAAAAAAACAGAGCGCCAACCCTGAAGATTTTGTGGCTGAGAGCTGAATTTGGCAGACTCACTCTGACCACCAGCTTCATCAAAGGCAGCATACAGGGCCTGAGGATGGCTACCACCCCCGGGTACCCCGTTCCCCCTCGCTTTATGACATCCTAAGCCAAGTCAGACCAAAAGGGACAGCTTCGTATAGAAAATGCTCAGTTATTAATGGACCAAGCAGCCATTGGGACCAGAGCCCCCTAGTGCCACGAGAGGGAGCACTGTCCTATTCCCTAAAGCCACACATGTACAGTGTCACCTATGATGAGCTTGGCGGCTTCAACAGGACAGAACAAAACCCCTTCTTAGATACTTAGGTGAGAATAAAGAATAGGGGGATTCAGGTGAATGTCACTAGGGTGGCATTGCTCATTAGTAGTGCAACCAAGAGCAACCACGAGGAGTGGCAATGACATGCAATTGGCAGTACTGAAAACTTTCATAAGGCCCTTTTCACACAAAAGGTCCAATCGGGTCTACCTCTCCCTTTTTCCGGTGGACCTGATCGGACCCTACATTCTCCTCTCTGGGCAGTCAGATGTAAATAGACTTGTGTCCATTTACACCTGGCTACCTCTGATCTGATCCAGCAAAAAACAAAAAGGGAAGGGGATCCATTCCCTAGGGACCTGAAGAAGCCCGTCCTCCTCCTCAGGGACCTGAAGAAGCCCGTCCTCCTCCTCAGGGACCTGAAGAAGCCCGTCCTCCTCCTCAGGGACCTGAAGAAGCCCGTCCTCCTCCTCAGGGACCTGAAGAAGCCTGTCCTCCTCCTTAGGGACCTGAAGAAGCCTGTCCTCCTCCTTAGGGACCCTATAGAGGCCAGTCCTCCTCAAGGATCTGAAGAAGCCTGTTGTCCTCCTTGGGGATCTGAAGAAGCCTGTTGTCCTCCTTGGGGATCTGAAGAAGCCAGTCCTACTCCTTAGGTCAGGGCTCTTCTGAAGACAGACCCCCAATTTCGGTTTGGGAAGAGGTAAAAGGCTCAAAGGCCACAGATCCTCACCCCAACACCAGGGCAGGCCCTGATAACCTGCACCCTTAGTCTCTGTGAGAGAGAAAAAAAAGATATGTGCAGTGCAAATACCTATTATAAATAGTGCAAAAATAAATAAAAAGTGCCATGTGCCCTTTCCGGAGAGTATAAAAATGACTCTGAATTAGTTAAAATGGCTCGTCCCGAAGTGGTGCGACCTAGTGCCATGGAACCTCAGTGTGGTCCCAAACTCATAGTGATTTTTTGGCACCCCTGGGACACCACCCACAGAGTGCACATCCCCCTGAGCTCCTTACAACCGGCTCCTTACCAGACAAACCCAGTGGTGATTCAATACCACCAAAAGAAAGCTCTATTTGTGTGAAAAGAAATGACAAAAAGGTAGTTTGGGTACAGCGTTGCATGACGGCGCATTTGTCATTCTAAGTGTGACAGCGATGAAAGCTGAAAACTGGCCTGGACAGGAAGGGGATGAAAGAGCCCAATATTGAAGGGGTTAAAGGGATGTGGGGGCGGGCAGGAAGGGGTTAAAGCCATGCCATGCAAATAGCTCATTTACCGTTCTGCTTCGCACAGTTATTTGATGTACACCAGCTTGCAGTCTTTGCTAATTGCATCCAACTATATAAGCCCCTGTCTGAGCCTCTGATTGGCTCTAACCTCTTTATTTGCATATTTCACTGGCTACATGTAACAAATAATAATATATATGGGAAGCTGTACTAGTAAGGCTGATAATCATACGTCCGCCACTGGCAGCAGATCTATAATCATGTGGGTACCCATTGCTTATTATATGATGGTGAAGGCACCTATGCCGGTAGATGTGTAATTACAGAAAAACAAAACCTGCTGAATGGAAAGGGCAGCGAGGTGATCGCTGGAACATAAAACTGCCAGTCTATTCACAAATCAGTCTAGGCTTAAATTCTAGAGCAGCGGTGAGGGCTTAGAACCCCTGTCTGGTTTTCATTAATGCCTCTGTCCCCCTAAGATGATGAACCCTCCTTTGTCCTGGTGACCATTGAGAGTGAAGGAAAAAATCAAAAATTTTGAGTTGTCACTGGAACAGCAATAAAAGTGGGAATTTTTTTTACACATGTGATTTGATCAGTTTCACTGCCTTAGTAATTACCAGCCGTTTCAGCTGAAAGAAAGACTGAAAACATGACCTGTTGGGGTACCTTGAGGACTGAAGTTGAGAAACACTGCTCCAGGGCACCCAGTGCACATAGCAGTTGATTCTGCTCAGATGCGTGCAGTGGTTTTGAAAAAAAAATAAATGTATTGCCGCCAGTGCAGTGCTGTAGCTCCACCCCAGGCTGAAGCCCAATTTATGGGCATTCCAAAGGGGGATATACAGCCACCTCG
Source organism: Lithobates sylvaticus (assembly GCA_028564925.1). NCBI lineage: Eukaryota > Metazoa > Chordata > Amphibia > Anura > Ranidae > Lithobates > Lithobates sylvaticus. The sequence continues at coordinate 9,386,752 of CM053033.1, read as the reverse complement.
CCCTCTTTATTCTACAGTCCCTCATCTAATCTTGCTGAGCTAAAGGAGCTGGCACCCTGATAGTTGACAGACAGCAGAAGGAGACAAAGGCGCTTTGGGATCGAGTATGCGTCAACAATGTGTATCCAGCTGCGGCATGGATTACACACCACTAATGTTTACATCTCTACCTATAGGAGTCATTCATGGGGCGGTGCGGCATGTGCAGATTGACCTCAGCTCTCAGTCATTCAGAATCTGCCGAGGTCATTCTGTCTATGAGGAGATGTAAACATTAATAGTGCTCAATCAGCAGTGTCAGCGCTGCTGGCTACAAGTTCCTGATATTTACATATGACCAGTAACCTCAGCCAATAGGGTGAATTGTCGAATGTTGGAGAGTGACAGAGGTGGCAGTGCTGGAATGGAGGGAAGTTACAAGACTCAGGCAGCCGGAGAAGTGAGTATACTACCCCAGCTATTGCAGGGAACTGATATTTTGATTTCCTAACCACTTTGCGCCCGAGCTATAGCCGAAAGACGACTACAGTGCGGGCTTCCTTTGCTGGGAGGGCATCTATGTACGTCCAATCACAGGTGCCCTTTACCATTTATCATTGGCTGACAGCTGATCACGGAAGTAAACAGAAGTCGGTTTCTTTCTTCGTGCTGGCAGCTTAACCAGCTTCTGTTAGAGGGACATCGGTCCCCTTAGTGCTCTCCAGTGCTAAAAAATAAGTGCCCATCAGTGCCACCTATCAGTGCCCACCAGTACTGCCAATCAGTGCTCACCAGTGCCACCTATGAGTGCTGCCAATCAGTGCCCATTAGTGCCTCATCATATGTGCCTCCTGATCAGTGCCCACCAGTGCCACCTATGAGTGCTGCCAATCAGTGCCCATCAGTGTCACCTCTCCGTGCTGCCTATTAGTGCAGCCTCATCAGTGCCTCCTAATCAGTGCCCACCAGTGCTGCCTATCAGTGCCCACCAGTGCTGCCTATCAGTGCCCACCAGTGCTGCCTATCAGTGCCCACCAGTGCTGCCTATCAGTGCCACCCATTAGCGCAGCCTAATCAGTGCCACCCATTAGCGCAGCCTAATCAGTGCCACCCATTAGCGCAGCCTAATCAGTGCCACCTGATCAGTGCCTCCTGATCAGTGCTACCACCTATCAGTGCTCATCAGTGCAGTCTCATCAGTGCCTCCTCATCAGTGCCCATCAGTACCACCTCATCAGCATACATCAGTGAAAAAGAAAAAATTACCTGTTTGCAAAATTTTATAACAAAATATGAAAAACTGTTTTTCCAAATTTTCAGACATTTTTCGTTTGTTTAGCAAAAAATAAAAAACCCCAGTGGTGATTAAACACCTCCAAAAGAAAGCTCTATCGGTGTGAAAAAGAAAAATGTAATTTGGGTACAGCGTTGTATGACCGCGCAATTGTCATTCAAAGTGCGACAGCGCTAAAAGCTGAAAATTGGCCTGGGCAGGGAGGGGGTATAAGTGCCCGGTAGGCAAGTGGTTAATAGACCTGACAGCTCCTCCTAACACACACACACGGTAGTCACTGCAGAAAACAACCAACTTCTCCAACAATCGCTGAACGCTGTGAAGCCAAATAGCCGCTGCGATTGTTTTTTTTTTTTTTTTTTATTATTATTTATTTTATTTTTTTAAGTTATCCTTTCTGCAAAACTTCCCCCTTAGTAAAATGACATAATAATGTGTCCCCACCGCTTCTTCCTGTTATGTCCAAATTATTATGTTCTGATGGGGGCCCCGAGCAGCTTGCCAAATTGTCATTAAGAATCTCAGTAACAACAAAGTTCCTGTAAACTCCTTTACTACTGTCTACCAATCAAGTTTATTATTGTTCCAAAAACACAATGAATAGGAAATGGCGGCTTGACACAAAAAAAAACACACAGTACAGCGGGCTGAAAAGTTACGTTAGGCTTGCATTAGATCATGTTGCTTTTTTTATTCCCTTCACTCTGCAGAAGACAAAAATAATCTCAACAAGAAAACAAAAAACAAAACAAAAAATTAAATAAAATAAAAAAAACACATTTACATGTTCTTTCTGCAAGGTTCAGACTTCCATGGCTGGTAACTGATAACAAGCTGAAACCTCTTAAAATAGAGAAAAGTAAACAAGCCACAGTACTAGAAAATATGGCATTAAAGTGATATAAAAAAAAAAATAAAAAAAAAAATTAGAATAAAAATAAAAAAACACCAGTTTTGCACAGAGCAGCCCCAATCCTCTTCTTCTCGGGTCCCCTCCGTCCTGCCCCCAGATAAAAGCAGCTTGCAATGGGGGGCACCCAAGCGGGCACTGTCATGGAAAATTGTATTAATGTATGTTACAGATGCCCCCCAGTGTCGGTTTTGCTGTAATGCGCTCATGTGAGCGTATTCGCACATAAAGACGTTGGCGGAAGACCATTGGCTGCGGAAATATTCCTGTGGACACTACAGACGTGTTTGCTGGTTTAAGGAAGTTCATTTGTGCCTCACCGGGAGACTGGCCACTTCCCGGTGACTGCATTAATAGCTTCAAGCGAACATCTCTGTGTACACGTTGGAACTATAGCATAACGATATAAATATTATGGCCCACTGAGCCATGGTTTTTACATCGTTCGTTGTCATTGAAAGCAGTTAGACGGTTTGGACATCACTGCTTAGTCTATTTGAATGTATTCTGCGATTGGTTCTTTTGAAGGAAAACAATTGTCCCTGTATTGTAACACCATTGTATTGAATTTGTATTGTATGTCCTTATATGGTCATTCACATCACATGTGAATGAGATGAGGTCACAACGTTCTGTGGGAGGGGTTTAGCTGTTGGAGGCAAACCCTTGAGGGTGTGGCCTTGAAGGGATTTTAAAATAAAGTAGTTTGCTCAGCTCAGAAAAGAGGGATTGCTGTCTGACCAGGCTGAGATGAACATGTAAGATATACTGGGAATGGCTCCTTTAATGCAATGCTTGGCTGGTGAGGTTTGAATGAGGGGGCTGAGATGAGGATCTAAGAATGCTGTTGATGGCTGTTTACTGGGGAATGGGAAACCAGGGGTTTGGGAGGTAATGGAAGATCTAAGGTTAAGGCATTATATCATTAAGATGGAAAGAATCATTGGTTATATTAGAAACAGGAAAAATTGGCTGTTTGCTATACAGACAGTCAGATTTTTACCATGTCAGCACAATCCCGAGCTGCTGATCTGTTTGCCCTTGCATACACAGGGCCATGGCTCGGTCCCGCTCCCTCTCTCTCTCTCTCTTTTTATTGGCTCACTGGCTGCGATTGTCCAGTATACCTGCACTTTCCCATTGAATTCCTTTATGTACCCTATTTTGGTGTGCTTTCAGAAAAGCGCATCAAAACCACAGGACATAACAGAAGTCAATGGGGAAAAGAGCAGACGACACGCACCAAACCAGCAGCTACACTGAGCTGCACCCCCAGCGGGGTCAAACACCTCCGCTGTGAAAGGGGTCTTACACAAAACGCAGCTTTTGAATGGTGGAGTGGCGCACACCTATTTCTGCAGCGCCATATAAAACAAAAAACAGCATTGCAGAAATCACCCCCCGGGGCAGCCAGTGCTTCAATTAACCACTTTCAGCCACGGACCATTTGGCTGGCCAAAGACCAGAGCACATTTTGCGATTCGGCACTGCGTCGCTTTAACTGACAATTGCGCGGTCGTGCGGCGTGGCTCCCAAACAAAAATCGACGTCCTTTTTTTCACACAAATAGAGCTTTCTTTGGGTGGTATTTGATTACCTCTGCGGTTTTTATTTTTTGCGCTATAAACAAAAATAGAGCGACAATTTTGAAAAAAAAAAACACATTATTTTTTACGTTTTGCTATAATAAATATAAAATAATGTGTTTTTTTTCAAAATTGTCGCTCTATTTTTGTTTATAGCGCAAAAAATAAAAACCGCAGCGGTGATCAAATACCACCCAAAGAAAGCTCTATTTGTGTGAAAAAAAATCTATAAAAAAATACTTATTTTTTTCCTCAGTTTAGGCCGATACGTATTCTTCTACATATTTTTGGTAAAAAAAAAAATCGCAATAAGCGATTGGTTTGCACAAAAGTTATAGCGTTTACAAAATAGGGGATAGTTTTATGGCATTTTTATTAATAATTTTTTTTTTTTACTAGTAATGGCGGCGATCTGCGATTTTTATCGTGACTGCGACATTATGGCACATCGGACAATTTTGACACATTTTTGGGACCATTGTCATTTTTTTTACAGCGATCAGAGCTATAAAAATTGCACTGATTACTATAAAAATGACACTGGCAGTAAAGCGGTTAACCACTAGGGGGCGATCAAGGGGTTAAGTGTGTCCTGGGGAGTGATTCTAACTGTTAGGGGGCGTGGCTACGTGTGACACATCACTGATCATAGCTCCCGATCACGGGGAGCTGTGATCAGTGACAGTGTCACAAGGCAGAACGGGGAGATGCTTGTTTACATTAGCATCTCCCCGTTCTTCAGCTTCGTTAGACGATCGTGGGTATCCCCGCGGACGTCGAGTCCGCGGGACCCGCGACCCTACTCACGGAGCTTGCGCACCGCCGCCGGCTCGCACGTGACCACACGGCGGCAAATTCAAAAGGGACGTACCTGTATGCCCATTTGCCCAGCCGTGCCATTCTGCCGACGTATATGTACATGTGGCGGTCGGCAAGTGGTTAACCGCTGTTCAAACACACAGTGTACAGAGCCGATTGAAAGCGGCTCTGTACCATGTGATCGTTGTAATGACCAATCACAGCAATCGGAGACATAAACTGTGTAGTGTTTACATCTGAGATAGTAAACTGAAAAAAGAAGTCAGGCGGTAGATTGTAACAATTGGAGCACTAATATGTACAGAGCCAGGCGCATGGGTAGTTCTTTGGCAGCTCAGAAGTGACCACAGGGATAGCAACAGTCATTAAACACGTAAAGCGCTGAAAAATGAACTCCCCAAAATAATGACAATAGGCTCTGGATGATCCATGTGTGAGGAGACCGGAGGGAGAATTCTCTACAAGCACCGCCTCCCCTAAATCTATTCAGAAAAATAAACAAAAATTGGGAGTTTTGAGGTGCAAAAAAAATCTAATCAAATTGATATTACAAATTTCATAATTATATTTAAACAAACATGGTTAAAAAATGAATAAAGTGTAAAACCAGAACATGAAAAGTCATGCGGTCACAATACAAAAGTTGGTGGCCCCTACATGTTTCGCCATAATCATGGCTTCTTCTGGAGCTTTTGTAGGACCTTTTATACAATGTCACCCAAAGGTGATCAAAGTTCCAAAGGACCCTCAAGGCCCGCCAAGTGGTCCAATGAGGTATCAGTGTACCATAAAGGGGGGTCAGTAGCCCTAACATGACACCCTGTTGTGATAAGAAGTCAAGGAATTCAAAGGCTGATAATTATGTCACTCCTAAAACGTATACTTCATATACTGGTAGTAAGCTTCAGAGGGGCCGTGCCATCTAAACACTTCCTACGTTGAAGATAACCGTATACCTTTCCTTAGTATCAACGTGATACACCATTGAACCAGGGTAGATCAATATAATTATTATCAATATTAATCAATATATCCAAAAGGGAGTTTCCCCTTCGATTTGAAATCAAACAGGTACAATACTGTATGGTACCTGAAGGATTACAAATCCAAGGGGAAACTGCCTTGAGATAGATTAATTAATATTGATCTTCCCTGGTTCAATGGTATCACATTGATACTAAGGATTGGGCAGGATTATTTTTATTTATTTTTTTAAATTAGTATCAGTGTCGGTGTGTTTTAGGTAGTTTAAAAAAAAATGTGCACTATTGTTTCTGGGCCATACTACGGGTACAAGCAACCCCGGGCCCCCGAACTCCTGATTCTGGGTCACCTGATCTCTGTGATAGCCTCTGATTGGCTATCATAGTGATGAGTCACTGCGAAGACCACCCCCATGTTCTCTCTCTCTGAATGGAGTAAGATACATTGTATCTCTCTCTCTTTGCAGAGAGAACAAAAAAAAAAAAACTGTAAAAAATTAAATAAAAAATAAGAATAATAAAAAAATAAAACAAAAAAAATACCTAGATCAAGGTTTGATGTAGGTCAGTGTCAGGGTTAGTGTTTGAGTCAGGGTCAAAGGTCAGATTTTATTTTATTTTTTTAATTAGTATCAGTGTGTTTTAGGTAGTTTTAAAAAAAATAAATAAAAATGTGCACTATTGTTTCTGGGCCATACTACGGGTACAAACAACCCTGGGCCCCCGAAATCCGGATTCTGGGCCCCCTGATCTCTGTGATAGCCTCTGATTGGCTATTATAGTGATCAGTCGCTGCGAAGCCCACCCCCATGTTCTCTCTCTCTGAATGGAGGAGTAAGATACATTGCATCTCTCTCTCTCTCCTTGCAGAGAGAAAAAAAACTGCATGTAAAGAATTAAATAAAAAAAAAAAGAACAAGAAAAAAGAAAAAATACTTAGATCAAGATTTGATGTAGGTCAGTGTCAGGGTTAGTGTTTGGGTAAGGGTCAAAGGTCGGATTTTTAAATTTATTTTATTAATTAGTATCAGTGTCCGTGTGTTTTAGGTAGGATAAAAAAAAAAAAAAACTGTAAAAAAAAAAAAAAAAATATTAATAATAACAAAATACAAAAAAATACCTAGATCAAGGTTTGATTAGGTCAGTGCTAGGGTAAGTGTTTGGGTTAAGGTCTGGGGTCAAAGGCAAGGGTAAGTATTTCTTTTTTTTAGCAGGATTATTTTAATTTATTTTTTTAAATTAGTATCAGTGTCCGTGTGTTTTAGGTAGTTTAAAAAAAAAATAAAGCAAAATGCGCACTATTGTTTCTGGGCCATACTACGGGTACAAACGACCCAGGGCCCCGAACTCCCGATTCTGGGTCACCTGATCTCTGTGATAGCCTCTGATTGGTTATCATAGTGATCAGTCAGTCCCTCATGCTCTCTCTCTCTGAATGGAGGAGTAATATTCTCTCTCTCTCTCTCTCTCTCTCTCTCTCTGAATGGAGGAGTAATATTCTCTCTCTCTCTCTCTCTCTCTCTCTCTCTCTCTCTCCTTGCAAAGAGAAAAAAAAAAAAGTGTGTAAAAAAAAAAATACAAAATAATAAAAAAAAAAAAATACAAAATATAAAATTAATAAAAAAATATTTGATGAAGGTCATTGTCAGGGTTAACGTTTGGGTAAGAGTAAAAGTCAGGGTCAAAAAGGTCTGATTTTTTTAAATTAGTATCAGTGTGTTTTAGGTAGGATAAAAAAAAAAAAAAAAAAAAAGCAAAATGCGCGTGTTTCTAGGCTGTACTACGGGTACAAACAACAACTAACGTACACATATACAGTATCACAGCGATTGTGAAGAGTAGGAGAATTTATTTTGAGTCGTTCTTTGGTGGAAGGTTATGGTAGTTGCAAGAAAAATATAGCTAAATTAAAAAAAAAAAAAAAATTATGATTTTATTTATTTATAAAAAAAAATTTTGGCCCAGTTTTTCTTTGATAAAAAAAAATCAAGCAATATCCGTTACCATTTACCACCAAATGAAATCCCAATTTTTCCTGAAAAAAATGTGGTATAGCCCACCTGAATGCACAAAGTAGTTGTGATGAAATGTACGGTATTACAAAACACATGTCAAAGTTGCAAAATTGTGCTTAGGCATTAACATTTGTTTTACCTTTAGGCTTGAAAGGGTTAAACAACTGATAGTTTACAGATAACGCAAATAAACCCATGACAGCGAAGTATTGGTATTATTAGCAGCGGAAGGTATCAAACTATCATTACCTTAGTGATGAGAAGTCGGTATTTCTCCACCAAGTAATCATTGTTGTGACATCCAGCAAGCAGTTGCCACACTTCCCCTCTAAGTGCCTCTGGAACTCCACTCCTCACCAGTGCCGAGAGCTGCTTGGGACGCACACTCAGGTTCAAGTGCCTGAAGAAAAAATGAAACTCGTATCAGGATATGCAATAAGTGCGCCTCTTACACAGACAGATAACTATTTATTTAAAGCTGAAGTTTAATCTGCTTGGATTTTTCCTTTCCTGGATCCTTATTCGAGTCTGACTGCTCACCGCGTTTAATTGTTCAGTTAAGTTCTGTATTAATACCTTGCGTTTGATTTATTTTTATAATGGGATGGAAATAAAGCTTTTAGTACTTTAGAACAATTCCATACTGGTGTGATCTGGTAGCACAAGTCAAGCTGTGTATATTTAGCTTGAAAAAAGATTTTTGTTTGGGATGTTTGTACATTTGTAATGGAATATTTATCTGCCTGATCCACATATATTTCATGTATATTGACCCATGATGGGTAAAACCAAGGGAAAGAAAATTGGGGGGACTGGGGGGGGGGGCTCGGGAGGCAAGGTGGTAAGGTCTTGGGAGGCAAGGGAGTAAAGGTCTTGAGAAGAGCGGAGGCAAGGGCTTGGGGGGGCCAGGTCTTGGGGGGCGAGGGGGCAAGGTCTTGGGAGGCGAGGGGGCAAGGGCTTGAGAGGCGAGGGGGCAAGGAGCTTGGGAAGCGAGAGAGTAAAGTGCTTGGGAGGCGAGGGAATAAAGGTCTGGGTTGGGAGAGGTTAAGGGTTTGGGAGGCGAGGGGATAAAAAGACCTGGGAGGCCAGGAGATAGGTCTTGGGGGGTAAGGGGGTAGGGGCTTGAAAGGTAAGGAGATAAGGACTCGGCAGGCGAGGAGGTAAAGGACTCGGCAGGCGAGGAGGTAAAGGACTCGGCAGGCGAGGAGGTAAAGGACTCGGCAGGCGAGGAGGTAAAGGACTCGGCAGGCGAGGAGGTAAAGGACTCGGCAGGCGAGGAGGTAAAGGACTCGGCAGGCGAGGAGGTAAAGGACTCGGCAGGCGAGGAGGTAAAGGACTCGGCAGGCGAGGAGGTAAAGGACTCGGCAGGCGAGGAGGTAAAGGACTCGGCAGGCGAGGAGGTAAAGGACTCGGCAGGCGAGGAGGTAAAGGACTCGGGAGGCGAGGAGGTAAAGGACTCGGGAGGCGAGGAGGTAAAGGACTCGGGAGGCGAGGAGGTAAAGGACTCGGGAGGCGTGGGGGTAAAAGGTCTGAGATGTGGGTGGAGAGGAGTAGGGGTATTAAACAATGCAGGTGCTGGTGGGGATTTATCTGGCAACACCACCTGGTGGAATGCTGCATAAGATAGCACTGGATTCCAATGCTAAATACCAAGCCTGCTTTTATTTTTATCAAGAAATATATATTCCCTGGCTTCCCATCCTTCCTGTTAGCACACACTTTAGCCCAAATGGCACTTGAATTCTTTCTGAATGTGTCTATCCCAAGTATTAAAAAATTGGAAATTGCACTCAAATCCTTATTAACCAACCTATTGTTACCTAGCTGTAATCTGGGGCGCTAATAGGAAAATAAAAGCCATATTTCCATACCTGGCTGAAGCCCCATTGGGTTAGCAGGGGGGGCCAGGCCCAGCAGGGGCTGCTTGTGGGTGGCCCCAGTACAGGCAGAGTGCAAGAGCATCAGTTTAAAGCTCTACTCTGCTCACTCTTTCTATACCTCCGCCTCCCCTCACAATGGCTTGGCAGTGGGTGAGAGGGAGGGAGATATGTGCTGTGATAGCTGTGGTGGTTTAAGTGCATTGGGAGACAATTGGTGGTGGGGGGGGCGCTGTTGGGTAGGCAGTTTAGGGCCCCATGATTTCTAATGGCAGCCCTGGCTGTAATACCTCTATATGAACTACCTAAGGATTTGTGTAATTCTGTCTGACAAGTCTTGTTACATACACATCGATCCCAAACTGCACAGCCTGGGAGGTAACGATCCTCATTTTGCCATCTTACTTAATCACATTTGTGCTTCCAGCCTACTTTTTATATGCTGAATCAAACCAATGAGCAGCCAGGTGGCTTATTCCGCTATAAATCTTCCTTTCTTCCTAGATATGCAGCATGGCAGATGTATGAAAACAGCTCTCCGTTCTGGAGATAAAATGGGAATATCAGGGAGTTGTAGGTTTTAGTTCCTCACCATTTGGATAACAGGTCACCCCATGTTTCTAGGATCTTCTCTGCACATTCTTTGGACACATCCCCAGAACCGCTCAAAAGAGGCTCATCGTTATCTGAAAAAATAAAAATAAAAAAAAAGGATATAAATGTGATGCTGAAATATAAATAAAGAATTGAATAACACATCCTACACTTACACCAAAATCTATAATCCATCCCTACAAAACAACATACTTCAGCAAATTTTACAGGGGGGTATTTGTCTATTTTTATTAAGCGTTCATTCAAAGTGGATCTTCCACCAAAGACGTTATGGAGACGAGGAGAGGGTTATGGAGACGAGGAGAGGGTTACGGAGACGAGGAGAGGGTTACGGAGACGAGGAGAGGGTTACGGAGACGAGGAGAGGGTTACGGAGACGAGGAGAGGGTTACGGAGACGAGGAGAGGGTTACGGAGACGAGGAGAGGGTTACGGAGACGAGGAGAGGGTTACGGAGACGAGGAGAGGGTTACGGAGACGAGGAGAGGGTTACGGAGACGAGGGGAGGGTTACGGAGACGAGGAGAGGGTTACGGAGACGAGGAGAGGGTTACGGAGACGAGGAGAGGGTTACGGAGACGAGGCCAGGGTTACGGAGACGAGGCCAGGGTTATGGAGACGAGGCCAGGGTTATGGAGACGAGGCCAGGGTTATGGAGACGAGGCCAGGGTTATGGAGACGAGGCCAGGGTTATGGAGACGAGGCCAGGGTTATGGAGACGAGGCCAGGGTTATGGAGACTAGGTGAGGGTTATGGAGACAAGGCGAGACTGTCCCCACGTGTGGGGTTATGGAGATAAGAAAGAGTAATGGAGCTCAGGAGGGGTTATAGGGATCAGGAGTTACAGAGATGAGGAGGTTTAATGGGGATGAGAAGATGTAACAGATCAGGAGAGGTTTACAGAAACAAGAAGAGGTTACGGAGATGAGGAGAGGTTATAAACATGAGAAGCTGTAATGGAGAAGAGGAGAGGGTTACGGACAGGAGGAGAGGGTTACAGACAGGAGGAGAGGGTTACAGACAGGAGGAGAGGGTTACAGACAGGAGGAGAGGGTTACAGACAGGAGGAGAGGGTTACAGACAGGAGGAGAGGGTTACAGACAGGAGGAGAGGGTTACAGACAGGAGGAGAGGGTTACAGACAGGAGGAGAGGGTTACAGACAGGAGGAGAGGGTTACAGACAGGAGGAGAGGGTTACGGACAGGAGGAGAGGGTTACGGACAGGAGGAGAGGGTTACGGACAGGAGGAGAGGGTTACGGACAGGAGGAGAGGGTTACGGACAGGAGGAGAGGGTTACGGACAGGAGGAGAGGGTTACGGACAGGAGGAGAGGGTTACGGACAGGAGGAGAGGGTTACGGACAGGAGGAGAGGGTTACGGACAGGAGGAGAGGGTTACGGACAGGAGGAGAGGGTTACGGACAGGAGGAGAGGGTTACGGACAGGAGGAGAGGGTTACGGACAGGAGGAGAGGGTTACGGACATGAGGAGAGGGTTACGGACATGAGGAGAGGGTTACGGACATGAGGAGAGGGTTACGGACATGAGGAGAGGGTTACGGACATGAGGAGAGGGTTACGGACATGAGGAGAGGGTTACGGACATGAGGAGAGGGTTACGGACATGAGGAGAGGGTTACGGACATGAGGAGAGGGTTACGGACATGAGGAGAGGGTTACAGAGATGAGGAGAGGGTTACAGAGATGAGGAGAGGGTTACAGAGATGAGGAGAGGGTTACAGAGATGAGGAGAGGGTTACAGAGATGAGGATAGGGTTACAGAGATGCGGAGAGGGTTACAGAGATGAGGAGAGAGTTACAGAGATGCGGAGAGGGTTACAGACAGGAGGAGAGGGTTACAGACAGGAGGAGAGGGTTACAGACAGGAGGAGAGGGTTACAGACAGGAGGAGAGGGTTACAGACAGGAGGAGAGGGTTACAGACAGGAGGAGAGGGTTACAGACAGGAGGAGAGGGTTACAGACAGGAGGAGAGGGTTACAGACAGGAGGAGAGGGTTACAGACAGGAGGAGAGGGTTACAGACAGGAGGAGAGGGTTACAGACAGGAGGAGAGGGTTACAGACAGGAGGAGAGGGTTACAGACAGGAGGAGAGGGTTACGGACAGGAGGAGAGGGTTACGGACAGGAGGAGAGGGTTACGGACAGGAGGAGAGGGTTACGGACAGGAGGAGAGGGTTACGGACAGGAGGAGAGGGTTACGGACAGGAGGAGAGGGTTACGGACAGGAGGAGAGGGTTACGGACAGGAGGAGAGGGTTACGGACAGGAGGAGAGGGTTACGGACAGGAGGAGAGGGTTACGGACAGGAGGAGAGGGTTACGGACAGGAGGAGAGGGTTACGGACAGGAGGAGAGGGTTACGGACAGGAGGAGAGGGTTACGGACAGGAGGAGAGGGTTACGGACAGGAGGAGAGGGTTACGGACAGGAGGAGAGGGTTACGGACATGAGGAGAGGGTTACGGACATGAGGAGAGGGTTACGGACATGAGGAGAGGGTTACGGACATGAGGAGAGGGTTACGGACATGAGGAGAGGGTTACGGACATGAGGAGAGGGTTACAGACATGAGGAGAGGGTTACAGAGATGAGGAGAGGGTTACAGAGATGAGGAGAGGGTTACAGAGATGAGGAGAGGGTTACAGAGATGAGGATAGGGTTACAGAGATGCGGAGAGGGTTACAGAGATGAGGAGAGAGTTACAGAGATGCGGAGAGGGTTACAGACAGGAGGAGAGGGTTACAGACAGGAGGAGAGGGTTACAGACAGGAGGAGAGGGTTACAGACAGGAGGAGAGGGTTACAGACAGGAGGAGAGGGTTACAGAGATGAGGAGAGGGTTACAGAGATGAGGAGAGGGTTACAGAGATGAGGAGAGGGTTACAGAGATGAGGAGAGGGTTACAGAGATGAGGAGAGGGTTACAGAGATGAGGAGAGGGTTACAGAGATGAGGAGAGAGTTACAGAGATGCGGAGAGGGTTACAGAGATGAGGAGAGGGTTACAGAGATGCGGAGAGGGTTACAGAGATGAGGAGAGGGTTACAGAGATGAGGAGAGGGTTACAGAGATGAGGAGAGGGTTACAGAGATGAGGAGAGGGTTACAGAGATGAGGACAGGGTTACGGAGAGGAGAAAGGGGTTACGGAGATGGGAAGGGGTTATGGAGATGGGAAAGGAGTTATGGAGATGAGGAAAGAGTTATGGAGAACAGTGTTATGGAGATGCGGAGAGGGTTATGGAGACGAGGAGTTATGGAGATGAGGAGGGGTAAAATAGAGCAGAGGAAGCATTATGAAAACAAGGAGGGGTTATGGGGAAGAGAACAGTGTTATGGAGAGGAGAACAGTGTTATGGAGAGGAGAACAGTGTTATGGAGAGGAGAACAGGGTTATGGAGACGAGGAGAGGGTTATGGAGACGAGGAGAGGGTTATGGAGACGAGGAGAGGGTTATGGAGACGAGGAGAGGGTTATGGAGACGAGGAGAGGGTTATGGAGACGAGGAGAGGGTTATGGAGACGAGGAGAGGGTTATGGAGACGAGGAGTTATGGAGATGAGGAGGGGTAAAATAGAGCAGAGGAAGCATTATGAAAACAAGGAGGGGTTATGGGGAAGAGAACAGTGTTATGGAGAGGAGAACAGTGTTATGGAGAGGAGAACAGGGTTATGGAGACGAGGAGAGGGTTATGGAGACGAGGAGAGGGTTATGGAGACGAGGAGAGGGTTATGGAGACGAGGAGAGGGTTATGGAGACGAGGAGAGGGTTATGGAGACGAGGAGAGGGTTATGGAGACGAGGAGAGGGTTATGGAGACGAGGAGAGGGTTATGGAGACGAGGAGTTATGGAGATGAGGAGGGGTAAAATAGAGCAGAGGAAGCATTATGAAAACAAGGAGGGGTTATGGGGAAGAGATGGGGGAGAATATGAAGGGTGGTCTGTGTTCTTTGTGATCCATCAGAAATTAAGTAGGCAGGGCTGACACCATGTGCTTAGGAATTACAGAGCTGTGTAGGGTAGGAGCACACTGGATTCCTGGCATATTAATCGTTATATTTCTGGAATTGCAATGTGTTTAAATGAATCATTCATGGGAAATGTGCTCGCATCTCAGCAATACATTTGATTTTAATTTTTTTTCCCCATACACTTTAACTCTTTCAGTGTAGAAAACGTAAACAAATCTGACTGGTGACTTCGGGCACTTCAGACACGTGTTCCTGCCATGGAATGAAGTTCTGGTCATGCTTAAGGTTTCCTGTTCAAGCTCACCAACCAGTTATAAAAAAAGCCAAACAGAACGGAGGTCATGTAAGGAAGGGATTATTAGCAATGCCAGCGCTGACATGTGATTGCCTGTGAATCCAACGCAGGAACTAACAAGTCAACTATAAAAATGTGGCTCCATTGATGGAAATGAGTGGCTTTACAGTCAGTATGAGATGTGCGGAAAGGGATATAATAGGCGTAAGAATACTGGCAGCCTTCCAAATCCATCTCTGTGCGTTGCATTGTGAGAGTGATCGCTTCTGTCAGATAAACTGAAATGCCTCCTTTGTTGTAAATCTGCAGTGACCAATTCCGTTCCACCATTCCCCATGCGGTCCGAGGGTCTGCTCACATGTCACCGACATGCAAAGTGGCCCATTTTACACGCATGAAGACCCGGCCTTTACTGGCACTTTATTTTTTTACATGTAACAATCAGTATTTTTGCTAGAAAATTACTTGGAACCCCCAAACATTATATTATAAATATATATATATTTATTTATTTTTTTTAAAGTAGGGGCCCTAGAGAATAAATTGGTGGGTGTTGCACATTTTTTATGTTGCAGCGGTATTTCAAACGCATTTTTTTTAGCAAAAAAATACACTTTTTTTTAACTTTAATGCAAAAAAAATATATATATTTATATATATATATATATACATAATTTTTTTATATTTTACCGAAAAATTGGGTTATATATATCTATATATATATAACCCAATTTTTCGGTAAAATATAAAAAAATAAAATTATGTATGTATGTATGTATGTATGTATGTATGTATGTGTATATATATATATATATATATATATATATATATATATATATATATATATATATATATATATATATATATATATATATATATATATATATATATATATATATATATTTTTTTTTTTTTTTTTTTTTGCATTAAAGTTAAAAATTATGTTACGCTGAGTAAATAGATACCCAACATGTCACGCTTTAAAATTGCGCCCGCTCGTGCAGTGACGACAAACGATGTAATTTGTACTATCCATAGGCAATGTTTTAAAAGCCTTTATAGGTTACCATAGGACGATAGGATGATTGCTGTTTGCGCCCGAGCGCCGAGGAACAACGCGTGCGTTCACCTTTGCGCCCAAGCACAGGGGCACTTTCATTTTTTTTTATTTATTATTTTTTACACTGTCACTTTAATTTACATTTTTCTTTTATCACTTTTTTTTTTTGCTGTCAAAAGGAATGTAAACATCCCTTGTGACAGTAATAGGCAACGTGACAGGTACTCTTTATGAAGGGATTGGGGGTCTCTATAAGACCCCAGATCCCTCCTCTGCCCTCAAAAACACCAAGATCGGTGTGATTGAGGTCAGGTCATCATTTCCGGGTTACTATAATCACAGAGTCGAACAAAGACCAAATCGGCTTTATTCGGCTCTGTGATCAGTCGGTCGGAAGCGCCTGCTGGTCGATCAGGACTCCTGGTGAGAAGCCTCCCTCCAACCACTTTGCATATTAATTTTATATATACTGCAATTCTGTATTTGCCAAATATGCTGCAGAAATCTCCCTCCACCGAGTCTGGCTGTAGCCATTTTAACTGTGGGCAGCTGAAGCTTCTGCCTGTTCACTTCTTGGATTTATACAGAGGCACACCTCCAGCTCACGAGAGAGAGAGAGAGAGAGAGAGAGAGAGAGAGAGAGAGAGAGAGAGAGAGAGAGAGAATAAGAGAGAGAGAATAAGAGAGAGAGAATAAGAGAGAGAGAGAGGGGGAGAGGGGAGGGGAGAGAGAGAGAGAGAGAGAGAGAGAGAGAGAGAGAGAGAGAGAGAGAGAGAGAGAGAGAGAGAGAGAGAGAGAGAGAGAGAGAGAGAGAGAAAGAGAGGGAAAGAGAGAGAGGGAAAGAGAGAGAGGGAAAGAGAGAGAGAGAATAGAGAGAGAGAGGGAAGAGAGAGAGCGAGAGAGAGAGCGCGAGAGAGAGAGCGAGAGAGCGAGAGAATAAGAGAGAGCGAGAGAATAAGAGAGAGCGAGAGAATAAGAGAGAGCGAGAGAATAAGAGAGAGCGAGAGAGCGAGAGAGCGAGAGCGAGAGAATAAGAGAGAGCGAGAGAATAAGAGAGAGCGAGAATAAGAGAGAGAGAGAATAAGAGAGAGAGAGAGAGAGAGAGAGAGAGAGAGAGAGAGAGCGAGAGCGAGAGCGAGAGCGAGAGCGAGAGCGAGAGCGAGAGCGAGAGCGCGAGAGCGCGAGAGAGAGCGAGAGAGAGAGAGAGAGGGAATAAGAGAGAGAGGGAATAAGAGAGAGAGGGAAGAGAGAGAGAGAGCGAGAGAGAGAGCGCGAGAGCGAGAATAAGAGAGAGCGAGAGAATAAGAGAGAGCGAGAATAAGAGAGCGAGAGCGAGAGCGAGAGAGAGAGAGAGAACGCTGTGCATGATGTCATGAGCTTAGCCCAGTGATGGGGAACCTTGGCACCAACAGATGTTCTGGAACTACATTTCCCATGATGCTCTGGCACTCTGCAGTGTAGTTGAGCATCATGGGAAATGTAGCTCCAAAACATCTGGGGGTGCCAAGGTTCGCCATCACTGGACTAGGCCAATGACCAGACAAGAAACAGGAAGTGGGCTGTATAAGGGATTTACTGGCAGAAAAAAAAAATGTTTCACTATCCAAAGCTATCACAACAACAACAACGACAGAAGATTTAATAGACGGAAAGATGAAAGAAATGGCTGAAGGTCCGCTTTAAAACATTTCATAGTTACAGAGTTGTACCTCACCTTCCTCCTCATCATCCTCAGGAGGGGACGGGATGTTGGACCCCTGGGGTCCGCACTGTGAGAGACGGATTGAAGGACTAG